>JAPPVO010002266.1:0-24620 GCA_030407325.1 Camellia japonica
AAAATAGCGCGAGTGTGAACAGCACAAAACAGGGCGACGCGCAAAATAGCGCGAGTGCCAACTGCACAAAATAGTGCGATGCGCAAAATAGCGAGTGATAAACTGCACAAAACAGTGCGAAGCGCAAAATAGCGCGAGTGGGAACTGCACAAAACAGTGCGACGCGGAAAATAGCGCGAGTGTGAACTGCACAAAACAGTGCGAAGTGCAAAATAGCGCGAGTGATAAACTGCACAAAACAGTGCGACGCGCAAAATAGCACGAGTGTGAACTGCACAAAATAGTGCGACACGCAAAATAGCGCGAGTGATAAATTGCACAAAACAGTGCGACGCGCAAAAGGGCGCGAGTGATAAACTGCACAAAACAGTGCAACCCGCAAAACAGCGCGAGTGTGAACTGCACAAAACAGTGCGACGCGCAAAATGGAGCGAGTGTCAACTGCACAAAACAGTGCGATGCGCAAAATCGCGCGAGTGATAAACTGCACAAAACAGTGCGACATGCAAAATAGCGCGAGTGATAAACTGCACAAAACAGTGCGACGCACAAAATAGCACGAGGGGGAACAGCACAAAACAGTGCGACGCGCAAAATAGCGCGAGTGTCAACTGCACGAAACAGTGCGACGCGCAAAATAGCGCGACTGATAAACTGCACAAAATAGTGCGACGCACAAAATAGCGCGAGTGTGAACTGCACAAAACAGTGCGAATGGCAAAATAGTGCAAGTGATAAACTGCACAAAACAGTGCGACGCGCAAAACAGTGCGGGTGTGAACTGCACAAAACAGTGCGACGCGCAAAATAGCGATAGTGTGAACTGCACAAAACATTGAGACAAGCAAAATAGCGCGAGTGTCAACTGCACAAAACAGTGCGACGCGCCAAATTGCGCGAGTGTCAACTGCCCAAAATAGCGTGAGTGATAAACTACACAAAATAGTGCGACGCGCAAAATAGCGCGAGTGATAAGCTGCACAAAATAGTGCGACGCGCAAAATAGCGCGAGTGTCAACTGCACAAAATAGTGCGACGCGCAAAATAGCGCGAGTGATAAAATGCACACAACAGTGCGACGCGCAAAATAGAGCGAGTGATAAACTGCACAAAACAGTGCCACGCGCAAAATAGCGGGAGTGTGAACTGCACAAAACAGTGCGACGCACAAAATAGCGCGAGTGTGAACTGCACAAAACAGGGCGACGCGCAAAATAGCGGGAGTGTCAACTGCACCAAACAGTGTGAAGCGCAAAATAGCGCGAGTGGGAACTGCACAAAACAGTGCGACGCGCAAAATAGCGCGAGTGTGAACTACACAAAACAGTGGGACGCGCAAAATAGCGCGAGTGTGAACTGCACAAAACAGTGCGACGCGCAAAATAGCGCGAGTGTGAACTGCACAAAATAGTGCGACGCGCAAAATAGCGAGTGATAAACTGCGCAAAATAGTGCGATGCGCAAAATAGCGCGAGTGGAAACTGTACAAAACAGTGCGACGTGCAAAATAGCGCGAGGGTGACTGCACAAAACAGTGCGAAGTGCAAAATAGCGCGAGTGATAAACTGCACAAAACCGTGCGACGCGCAAAATAGCGCGAGTGTGAACTGCCCAAAACAGTTCGAGGCGCAAAATAGTGCGAGTGATAAACTGCACAAAACAGTGCGACGTGCAAAATAGCGCGAGTGATAAACAGCACATAATAGTGCAACGAACAAAATAGCGCGAATGTGAACTGCACAAAACAGTGCGACACGCAAAATAACGCGTGAAAATAGCGCGAGTGTGAACTGCACAAAACAGTGCGACGTGCAAAATAGCGCGAGTGTCAACTGCACAGAACAGTGCGACGCGCAAAATAGCGCGAGTGATAAACTGCACAAAACAGTGCGACGCGCAAAAGAGCACGAGTGATAAACTGCACAAAACAGTGCGACCCGCAAAACAGCGCGAGTGTGAACTACACAAAACAGTGCGACGCGCAAAATGGAGCGAGTGTGAACTGCACAAAACAGTGCGACGCGCAAAATAGCGCGAGTGTGAACTGCACAAAACAGTGCGATGCGCAAAATAGCGTGAGTGCCAACTCCGCAAAACACGACGACGCGCAAAATATCGAGACTGATAAACTGCACAAAACAGTGCAACGTGCAACATAGCGCGAGTGATAAACTGCAGGAAACAATGCGAAGCGCAAAATAGCGCGAGTGGGAACTGCACAAAACAGCGGGACGCGCAAAATAGCGCGAGTGCGAACTGCACAAAACAGTGTGACTCGCAAAATAGAGGGAGTGTCAACTGCACAAAAAGTGCAACGCGCAAAATAGAGCGAGTGATAAACTGCACAAAACAGCGCGACGCGCAAAATAGCGCGAGTGTGAACTGCACAAAACAGTGCGACATGCAAAATAGCGCGAGTGATAAACTGCACAAAACAGGGCGAAGCGCAAAATACCGCGAGTGGAAACAGCACAAAACAGTGCGACGCCAAAAATTGCGCGAGTGCGAACTGCACAAAACAGTGCGACGCGCAAAATAGCGCCAGTGTGAACTGCACAAAACAGTGCGATGCGCAAAATAGCGCGAGTGTCAACTGCACAAAAAGTGCGGCCCGCAAAATAGCGCGAGTGATAAACTGCACAAAACAGTCCGACGCGCAAAATAACGCGAGTGTGAACTGCACAAAACAGTGCGACGCGCAAAATAGCGCGAGTGATAAACCGCACAAAATAGTGCGACGCGTAAAATAGCGCGAGTGAGAACTGCACAAAACAGTGTGAAGCACAAAATAGCGCGAGTGTCAACTGCACCAAACAGTGCGAAGCGTAAAATAGCACGAGTGTAAACTGCACAAAACAGTGCGACGCGCAAAATAGCGCGAGTGCGAACTGCACAAAATAGTGCGACGCGCAAAATAGCGCGAGTGTCAACTGCGCAAAACTGTGCGACGCGCAAAATAGCACAATTGATAAACTACACAAAACAATGCGACGCGCAAAATAGCACGAGTGATAAACTGCACAAAATAGTGCCACGCGCAAAATAGCGCGAGTGATAAACTGCACAAAACAGTGCGACGCGCAAAATAGCGCGACTGTCAACTGCACAAAACAGTGTGACGCGCAAAATAGTGCGAGTGTAAACTCTATAAAATTGTGCGACGCGCAAAATAGCACGAGTGATAAACTGCACAAAACAGTTGGACGTGCAAAATAGCGGGAGTGATAAACTGCACGAAACAGTGCGACGGGCAAACTAGCGCGAATGTGAATTGCACAAAACAGTGCGACGCGCAAAATGGCGCGAGTGATAAACTGCACAAAACAGTGCGACGCGCAAAATAGCGTGAGGGTCAACTGCACAAAACAGTGCGACGCGCAAAATGGCGCGAGTGATAAACTGCACAAAACAGTGCGACGCGCAAAATGGCGCGAGTGTCAACTGCACAAAACAGTGCGACGCGCAAAATAGCGCGAGGGAAAACTGCACAAAACAGTGTGACGCGCAAAATTACGCGAGCGATAAACTGCAAAAAACCGGCCGAAGCGCAAAATAGCGCGAGTGTCAACAGCACAAAAGAGTGCGACGCGTAAAATAGCGCGAGTGATAAACCGCACAAAATAGTGCGACGCGTAAAATAGCGCGAGTGATAAACGGCACAAAACAGTGCGAAGCGCTAAATAGCGCGATTGGGAACCGCACAAAACAGTGCGACGCGCAAAATAGCGCGAGTGCGAACTGCACAAAACAGTGCGACGCGCAAAATAGCGCGAGTGTCAACTGCACAAAATAGTGCCAAGCCCAAAATAGCGCGAGTGATAAACTGCACAAAACAGTGCGAAGCGCAAAATAGCGCGAGTGGGAACTGCACAAAACAGTGCGACGCGCAAAATAGCTCGAGTGATAAACTGCACAAAACAGTGCGACGCACAAAATAGCGCGAGTGATAAACTGCACAAAACAGTGCGACGCGCAAAATAGCGTTAGTGTCAACTGCACAAAACAGTGCGACGCGCAAAATAGCACGAGTGATAAACTGCACAAAATAGTACGACGCGCAAAATTGCGAAAGTGGCAACAGCACAAAACCGTGCGACGCGCAAAATAGCGCGAGTGCAAACTGCACAAACCAGTGCGATGCGCAAAATAGCGCGAGTGAAAAACTGCACAAAACAGTGCCATGCGCAAAATAGCGCGAGTGGGAACAGCACAGAACAGTGCGACGCGCAAAATAGCGCGAGTGATAAACTGCACAAAACAGTGCGATGCGCAAAATAGCGCGAGTGTGAACTGCACAAAATAGTGCGACGCGCAAAATAGCGCGAGTGTCAACTGCTCAAAACAGTGCGACGCGCAAAATAGCGTGGGTGATAAACTGCACAAAACAGTGCGACGCGCAAAGTAGCGCGAGTGTGAACTACACAAAACCGTACGACGCGCAAAATAGCACGAGTGATAAACGACACAAAATAGTGCGACGAGCAAAATTGTGCGAGTGTCAACTGCACAAAACATGGCGACGCGCAAAATAGCGCGAGTGAAAACTGCACAAAACAGTGCGACGTGCAAAAGTGCGACGCGCCAAATAGCGCTAGTGATAAACTGCATGAAATAGTGCGACGCGCAAAATAGCGCGAGTGTGAACTGCACAAAACAGTGCGACGCGCAAAACAGCGTGAGTGATAAACTGCACAAAATAGTGCGACGCATAAAATAGTGCAAGTGAGAACTGCGCAAAACTGTGTGAAGCGCAAAATAGCGTGAGTGTCAACTGCACCAAACAGTGCGAAGCGCAATATAGCGCGAGTGGAAACAGCACAAAACAGTGCGACGCGCAAAATAGCGCGAGTGCGAACTGCACAAAACAGTGCGATGCGCAAAATAGCGCGAGTGTCAACTCCACAAAACAGTGCGACGCGCAAAATAGCGCGAGTGATAAATTGCAGAAAACAGTGCGACGCGCAAAATAGCGCGAGTGATAAACTGCACGAAATAGTGCGAAGCGCAAAATAGCGCAAGTGACAACTGCACAAAACAGTGGGACGCGCAAAATAGAGCGAGTGTCAACTTCACAAAAAGTGCAGCGCGCAAAATAGCGCAAGTGATAAACTGCACAAAACAGTGCGACGCGCAAAATAACGCGAGTGTGAACTGCACAAAACAGTGGGACGCGCAAAATAGCGCGAGTGATAAACCGCACAAAATAGTGCGACGCGTAAAATAGCGCGAGTGAGAACTGCACAAAACAGTGCGAAGCACAACATAGCGCGACTGTCAACTGCACCAAACAGTGCGAAGCGCAAAATATCACGAGTGTAAACTGCACAAAACAGTGCGACGCACAAAATAACGCGAGTACGAACTGCACAAAACAGTGCGACGCGCAAAATAGCGCGACTGTCAACTGCGCAAAACTGTGTGACGCGCAAAATAGCGCAAGTGATAAACTACACAAAACAATGCGACGCGCAAAATAGCGCGAGTGATAAACTGCACAAAACAGTGCCACGCGCAAAATAGCGCGAGTGATAAACTGCACAAAACTGTGCGATGCGCAAAATAGCGCGGGTGTCAACTGCACAAAACAATGCGACGCGCAAAATAGCGCGAGTGATAAACTGCACAAAACAGTTGGATGTGCAAAATAGCGCGAGTGATAAACTGCACGAAACAGTGCGACGGGCAAACTAGCGCGAGTGTGAAATGCGCAAAACAGTGCGACGCGCAAAATAGCGCGGGTGATAAACTGCACAAAACGGTGCGACGCGCAAAATAGCGCGAGTGTCAACTGCACAAAACAGTGCGAAGCGCAAAATAGCGCGAGTGAAAACTGCACAAAACAGTGCGACGCGCAAAATAGCGCGAGTGATAAACTGCACAAACCAGTGCGGCGCGCAAAATAGCGCGAGTGATAAACTGCAAAAAACAGTGCGAAACGCAAAATAGCGCGAGTGTCAACAGCACAAAAGAGTGCGACGCGTAAAATAGCGCGAGTGAGAATTGCACAAAACAGTGCGAAGCGGAAAATAGCGCAAGTGTCAACTGCACCAAACAGTGCGAAGCGCAAAATAGCGAGAGTGTAAACTGCACAAAACAGTGCGACGCGCAAAATAACGCGAGTGATAAACTGCACAAAACAGTGCGACGCGCAAAATAGCGCGAGTGATAAACTGCACAAAACAGTGCGACGCGCAAAACAGCGCGAGTGGGAACTGAACAAAACAGTGCGACGCGCAAAATAGCGTGAGTGATAAACCGCACAAAATAGTGCGACGCGTAAAATAGCGCGAGTGAAAACTGCACAAAATAGTGCGAGTGTCAATTGCACCAAACAGTGCGAAGCGAAAAATAGTGCGAGTGTAAACCGCACAAAACAGTGCGACTCGCAAAATGGCGCGAGTGAAAAGTGCACAAAACAGTCCGACGCGTAAAATAGCGCGAGTGATAAACTAGACAAAACAATGCGAAGCGCAATATAGTGCGAGTATCCACTGCACAAAACAGTGCGACGCGCAAAATAGCGCGAGTGTGAACTGCACAAAACAGTGCGACGCGTAAAATAGCACGAGTGATAAACTGCACAAAACAGTGCGAAGCGGAAAATAGCGTGAGTGTCAACTGCACCAAACAGTGCGAAGCGCAAAATAGCGCGAGTGGTAAACTGCACAAAATAGTGCGACACGCAAAATAGCGCGAGTGATAAACTGCACAAAACAGTGCGACGCGCAGAATAGCGCGAGTGATAAACTGCACAAAATAGTGCGACGCGCAAAATAGCGTTAGTGTCAACTGCACAAAACAGCGCGACGCGCAAAATAGCGCGAGTGATAAACTGCACAAAACAGTGCCACGCGCAAAATAGCGCGAGTGGTAAACTGCACAAAATAGTGCGAAGCGCAAAATAGCGCGAGTGGGAACCGCACAAAACAGTGCGACGCGCAAAATAGCGTGAGTGTGAACTGCACAAAACAGTGCGACGCCCAAAATAGCGCGAGTGTCAACTGCACAAAATAGTGCCATGCCCAAAATAGCGTGAGTGATAAACCGTACAAAACAGTGCGGAGCGCAAAATAGCGCGAGTGGGAACTGCACAAAACAGTGCGACGCGCAAAATAGGTCGAGTGATAAACTGCCCAAAACAGTTTGACGCGCAAAATAGCGCGAGTGATAAACTGCACAAAACAGTGCAACGCGCAAAATAGCGTTATTGTCAACTGCACAAAACAGTGCGACGCGCAAAATAGCGCGAGTGAAAACTGCACAAAACAGTGCGACGCGCAAAATAGCGCGAGTGACAAACTGCACAAAACAGTGCGAAGTGCAAAATAGCGCGAGTCTCAACTGCACAAAACAGTGCGACGCGCAAAATAGCGCGAGTGATAAACTGCCCAAAATAGTGCGACGCGGAAAATAGCGCAACTGGCAACTGCACAAAACCGTGCGACGCGCAAAATATCGTGAGTGCAAACCGCACAAAGCAGTGCGATGCGCAAAATAGCGCGAGTGATAAACTGCACAAAGTAGTGCCACGCGCAAAATAGCGCGAGTGGGAACAGCACAGAACAGTGCGACGCGCAAAATAGCGCGAGTGATAAACTGCACAAAACAGTGCGATGCGTAAAATAGCGCGAGTGTGAACTGCACAAAACAGTGCGACGCGCTAAATAGCGCGAGTGTCAACTGCACAAAACAATGCGACGCGCAAAATAGCGCGGGTGATAAACTGCACAAAACAGTGCGACGCGCAAAATAGCGCGAGTGTGAACTACACAAAACCGTACGACGCGCAAAATAGCGCGAGTGATAAACGACACAAAATAGTGCGACGAGCAAAATTGCGCGAGTGTCAACTTCACAAAACATGGCGACGCGCAAAGTAGCGCGAGTGAAAACTGCACAAAACAGTGCGACGTGCAAAAGTGCGATGCGCCAAATAGCGCGAGTGATAAACTGCATCGAACAGAGCGACGCGCAAAATAGCGCGAGTGTGAACTGCACAAAACAGTGCGACGCGTAAAACAGCGCGAGTGATAAACCGCACAAAATAGTGCGACGCAGAAAATAGTGCAAGTGAGAACTGCACGAAACTCTGCGAAGCGCAAAATAGCGCGAGTGTCAACTGCACCAAACAGTACGTAGCGCAAAATAGCGCGAGTGTAAACTCCACAAAACAGTGCGACTCGCAAAATAGCGCGAGTGATAAACTGCACAAAACAGTGCAACGCGCAAAATAGTGCGTGTGGGAACTGCACAAAACAGTGCGACGCGCAAAATACCGCGAGTGTGAACTGCACAAAACAGTGCGATGCGCAAAATAGCGCGAGTGATAAACCGCACAAAATAGTGCGACGCGTAAAATAGCGTGAGTGAGAACTGAACAAAACTGGGCGTAGCGGAAAATGGCGCGAGTGTCAACTGCACCAAACAGTGCGAAGCGCAAAATAGCGCGAGTGTAAACTGCACAAAACAGTGCGACGCACAAAATAGCGCGAGTGGTAACTGCACAAAACAGTGCGACGCGGAAAATAGCGCGAGTGTAAACTCCACAAAACAGTGCGACGCGCAAAATAGCGCGAGTGTAAACTCCACAAAATAGTGCGACGCGCAGAATAGCGCGAGTGATAAACTACACAAAACAGTGCAACGCGCAAAATAGCGCGAGTGGGAACTGCACAAAACAGTGCGACGCGCAAAATAGCGCGAGTGTCAACTCCACAAAACAGTGCGACGTGCAAAATGGCGCGAGTGTGAACTGCACAAAACAGTGCGACGCGCAAAATAGCGCGAGTGATAAACTGCACAAAACAGTGCAACGCGCAAAATAGCGCGAGTGGGAACCGCACAAACCATTGCGACGCGCAAAATAGCGCGAGTGATAAACCGCACAAAATAGTGCGACGCGTAAAATAGCGCGAGTGAGAACTGCACAAAACAATGCGAAGCGGAAAATAGCGCGTGTTAAACTACACAAAACAGTGCGACGCGCAAATTAGCGTGAGTGATAAACTGCACAAAACAGTGCGACGCGCAACATAGCGCGAGTGGGAACCGCACAAAACAGTTCGACGTGCAAAATACCGTGAGTGATAAACTGCACAAAACAGTGCGACGCACAAAATAGCGCGAGTGGTAACTGCACAAAACAGTGCGACGCGCAAAATAGCACGAGTGATAAACTGCACAAAACAATGCGACGCGCAAAATAGCGCGGGTGGGAACTGCACAAAACAGTGCGACGCGCAAAATAGCGCGAGTGTCAACTCCACAAAAGAGTGTGACGTGCAAAATAGCGCGAGTGTGAACTGCACAAAACAGTGCGACGCGCAAAATAGCGCGAGTGATAAACTGCATGAAACAGTGCAACGCGCAAAATAGCGCGAGTGGGAACCGCACAAACCAGTGCGACGCGCAAAATAGCGCGAGTGATAAACCGCACAAAATAGTGCGACGCGTAAAATAGCGCGAGTGAGAACTGCACAAAACAATGCGAACCGGAAAATAGGGCGAGTGTTAAACTGCACAAAACAGTGCGACGCGCAACGTAGCGCGAGTGGGAACTGCACAAAACAATGCGACGAGCAAAATACTGCGAGTGATAAACTGCACAAAACAGTGCGACGCACAAAATAGCGCGAGTGGTAACTGCACAAAACAGTGCGACGCGCAAAATAGCACGAGTGTAAACTTCACAAAACAGTGCGACGCGCAAAATAGCGCGAGTGATAAACTGCACAAAACAGTGCGATGCGCAAAATAGCGCGAGTGGGAAATGCACAAAACAGTGCGACGCGCAAAATAGCGCGAGTGTCAACACCGCAAAACAGTGCGACGCGCAAAATAGCGCGACTGGGAACTGCACAAAACAGTGCGACGCGCAAAATACCGCGCGTGATAAACTGCTCAAAACAGTGCGACGCGCAAAATAGCGTGAGTGTAAACTCCACAAAACAATGCGACGTGCAAAATAGCGCGACTGATAAACTGCACAAAACAGTGCGACGCGCAAAATAGCGCGAGTGTGAACTGCACAAAACAGTGCGACGCCCAAAATACCTCGAGTGCAACTGCGCACAACTGTGTCACGCGCAAAATAGCGCAAGTGTGAACTGCACAAAATAGTGCGACGCGCAAAATACCGCGAGTGATAAACTGCACAAAACAGTGCGATGCGCAAAATAGCGCGAGTGGGAACTGCACAAAACTGTGCGACGCGCAAAATAGCGCGAGTGTCAACTTCACAAAACAGTGCGACGCGCAAAATAGCGCGAGTGTGAACTGCACAAAACAGTGCGACGCACAAAATAGCGCGAATGATAAACTGCACAAAACAGTGCCACGCGCAATATAGCACGAGTGGGAACCGCACAAACCAGTGCGACGCGCAAAATAGCGCGAGTGATAAACCGCACAAAATAGTGCAACGCGTAAAATAGCGCGAGTGAGAACTGCACAAAACAGTGCGAAGCGAAAAATAGCGCGAGTGTCATATGCACCAAACAGTGCGAAGCGCAAAATAGAGCGAGTGTAAACTGCACAAAACAGTGCGACGCGCAAAATAGCGCGAGTGATAAACTGCACAAAACAGTGCGACAGGCAAAATAGCGCGAGTGGGAACCGCACAAACCAGTGCGACAGGCAAAATAGCGCGAGTGATAAACCGCACAAAATAGTGCGAAGCGTAAAATAGCGCGACTGAGAACTGCACAAAACAGTGCGAAGCGGAAAATAGCGCGAGTGTCATATGCACCAAACAGTGCGAAGCGCAAAATAGAGCGAGTGTAAACTGCACAAAACAGTGCGACGCGCAAAATACCGCGAGTGATAAACTGCACAAAACAGTGCGATGCGCAAAATAGCGCGAGTGCAAACTCCACAAAACAGTGCGACGCGCAAAATAACGCGAGTGATAAACTGCATAAAACAGTGCGACGCGCAAAATAGCGCGAGTTGTAAACTACACAAACCAGTGCGACGCGCAAAATAGCGCGAGTGATAAACTGCAAAAAACAGTGCGAAACACAAAATAGCGCGAGTGTGAACTGCACAAAACAGTGCAACGCGCAAAATACCGCGAGTGTCAACTGCTCAAAACTGTGGGACGCGCAAAATAGTGCAAGTGTGAACTGCACAAAACAGTGCGACGCGCAAAATAGCGCGAGTGATAAACTGCACAAAACAGTGCGACGCGGAAAATAGCGCGAGTGTGAACTACACAAAACAGTGCGACGCGCAAAATAGCGCGAGTGATAAGCTGCACGAAACTGTGCGACGCGCAAAATAGCGCAAGTGTGAACTCCACAATATAGTGCGACGCGCAAAATAGCGCGAGTGATAAACTACACAAAACAGTGCGATGCGCAAAATAGCGCGAGTGGTAACTGCACAAAACAATGCGACGCGCAAAATAGCGCGAGTGTAAACTGCACAAAACAGTGCCACGCGCAAAATAGCGCGAGTGATAAACTGCACAAAACAGTGCGAAGCGCAAAATAGCGTGAGTGGGAACCGCACAAAACAGTGCGACGCGTAAAATAGCGCGAGTGAGAACTGCACAAAACAGTGCGACGCGCAAAATATCGCGAGTGTCAATTGCACAACACAGTGCCACGCAAAAAATAGCGCGAGTGATAAACAGCACCAAACAGTGCGAAGCGGAAAATAGCGCGAGTGGGAACTGCACAAAACAGTGCGATGCGCAAAATAGCGCGAGTGATAAACTGCACAAAACAGTGCGAAATAGCGCGAGTGATAAACCGCACAAAACAGTTCGACGCGCAAAATAGCGCCAGTGTTAGCTGCGCAAAACAGTGCGACGCGCAAAATAGCGCGAGTGAAAATTGCACAGAATAGTGCGACGCGCAAAATAGCGCGGACAAAATAGCGCGAGTGATAAACTGCACAAAACAGTGCGACGCGCAAAATAGCGCGAGTGATAAACTGCACAAAACAGTGTGAAGCGCAAAATAGCGCGAGTGTCAACTGCACAAAACAGTGCGACGTGCAAAATAGCGCGAGTGTGAACTGCACAAAACAGTGCGACGCGCAAAATAGCGCGAGTGATAAACTGCACAAAACAGTGCGACGCGCAAAATAGCGCGAGTGGGAACTGCATAAAAGAGTGCGACGCGTAAAATAGCGCGAGTGATAAACCGCATAAAATAGTGCGATGCGTAAAATAGCGCGACTGAGAACCACACAAAACAGTGCGAAGCAGAAAATAACGCGAGTGTCAACTGCACCAAACAGTGCGAAGCGCAAAATAGTGAGTGTGTAAACTGCACAAAACAGTGCGACGCGCAAAATAGCGTGAGTGATAAACTACACAAAGCAGTGCCACGCGCAAAATAGCGCGAGTGATAAACTGCACAAAACAGTGCGAAGCAGAAAATAGCATGAGTGGTAACCGCAACAAAACAGTGCGACGCGTAAAATAGCGCGAGTGCGAACTGCACAAAACAGCGCCACGCACAAAATAGTGCGGATGATAAACTGCACAAAACAGTGCGAAGTGCAAAATAGCGCGAGTGGGAACTGCACAAAACAGTGCGACGCGCAAAATAGCATGGGTGATAAACTGCACAAAACAGTGCGACGCGCAAAATAGCGCGAGTGTCAACTGCACAAAACTGTGCGAGGCGCAAAATAGCACGAGTGAAAACTGCACAAATAGCAAAATAGCGCGAGTGGGAACTGCACAAAACAGTGCGATGTGCAAAATAGCGCGAGAGTAATAAACCGCACAAAATAGTGCGACGCGTAAAATAGCGCGAGTGAGAACTGCACAAGATAGTGCGAAGCGGAAAATAGCGCGAGTGTCAACTGCACGAAACAGTGCGAAGCGCAAAATAGCGCGAGTGTAAACTGCACAAAACAGTGCGACGCGCAAAATAGCGCGAGTGATAAACTGTACAAAACAGTGCGAAGCGCAAAATAGCGCGAGTGTCAACATCACAAAACAGTGCGACGCGCAAAATAGCGCGACTGTGAACTGCACAAAACAGTGCGACGCGCAAAATAGCGCGAGTGGGAACTGCACAAAACAGTGTGACGCGCAAAATAGCGCAGGTGATAAACCGCACAAAATAGTGCGACGCGTAAAATTGCGCGAGTGAGAACTGTACAAAACAGTGCGACACGCAAAATAGTGCGAATGATAAACCACACAAAATAGTGCGACGCGTAAAATAGCGCGAGTGAGAACTGCACAAAACAGTGCGAAGCGGAAAATAGCGCGAGTGTCAACTGCACCAAACAGTGCGAAGCGTAAAATAGCGCGAGTGAGAACTGCACAAAACAATGCGACGCGCAAAATACCGCGAGTGATTAACTGCACAAAACAGTGTCGCACGCAAAATTGCGCAAGTGATAAATTGCACAAAACAGTGCGACGGGCAAAATAGCGCGAGTGGGAACTGCACAAAATAGTGCGATGCGCAAAATAGCGCGAGTGATAACCTGCACAAAACAGTGCGACGCGCAAAATACCGCGAGTGGGAACTGCACAAAACAGTGCGACTCGCAAAATAGCGCGGGTGATAAACTGCAAAAAACAGTGCGACGCGCAAAATAGCGCGAGTGTGAACTACACAAAACAGTGCGAAGGGCAAAATAGCGTGAGTGATAAACTGCACAAAACAGTGCGACGTGCAAAATAGCGCTAGTGTGAACTGCACAAAATAGTGTGACGCACAAAATAGCGCGAGTGATAAACCGCAGAAAATAGTGCGACGCGTAAAATTGCCCGCGTGAGAACCGCACAAAACAGTGCGAAGCGGAAAATAGCGCGAGTGTCCACTGCACAAAACAGTGCGAAGCGCAAAATAGCGAGTGTGTAAACTGCACAAAACAGTGCGACGCGCAAAATAGCGCGAATGATAAACTGCACAAAATAGTGCCAGGAGCAAAATAACGCGAGTGATAAACTGTACAAAACAGTGCGAAGCACAAAATAGCACGAGTGGTAACAGCACAAAATAGTGCAACGCGTAAAATAGCGCGAGTGCGAACTGCACAAAACAGTGCCATGCACAAAATAGCGCGGATGATAAACTGCACAAAACAGTGCGAAGCGCAAAATAGCGCGAGTGGGAACTGCACAAAACAGTGCGACGCGCAAAATAGCGCGAGTGTCAACTGCACAAAACTGTGCGACGCGCAAAATAGCGCGAGTGAAAACTGCACAAAACAGCAAAATGCGATTGGGAACTACACAAAACAGTGCGACGCGCAAAATAGCGCGAGTGATAAACCGCACAAAATAGTGCGACGCGTAAAATAGCGCGAGTGAGAACTGCACAAGATAGTGCGAAGCGGAAAATAGCGCGAGTGTCAACTGCACCAAACAGTGCGAAGCGCAAAATAGCGCGAGTGTAAACTGCACAAAACAGTGCGACGCACAAAATAGCGCGAGTGATAAACTGCACAAAACAGTGCGACGCGTAAAATAGCCCGACTGTGAACCGCACAAAACAGTGTGACGCGCAAAATAGCACGAGTGGGAACTGCACAAAACAGTGTGACGCGCAAAATAGCACAGGTGATAAACCACACAAAATAGTGCGACGCGTAAAATTGCGCGAGTGAGAACTGCACAAAACAGTGCAAAGCGGAAAATAGCGCGAGTGTCAACTGCACCAAACAGTGCGAAGCGCAAAATAGCGCGAGTGTAAACTGCACAAAACAGTACGACGCGCAAAATAGCGCGAGTGATAAACTGCACAAAACATTGCCACGTGCAAAATAGCGCGAGTGATAAACTGCACAAAACAGTGCGAAGTGCAAAATAGCGCAAGTGTCAACATCACAAAATAGTGCGATGCGCAAAATAGCGCGACTGTGAACTGTACAAAATAGTGTGACGCGCAAAATAGCGCGAATGATAAACCACACAAAATTGTGCGACGCGTAAAATAGCGCGAGTGAGAATTGCGCAAAACAGTGCGAAGCGGAAAATAGCGCGAGTGTCAACTGCACCAAACAGTGCAAAGCGTAAAATAGCGTGAGTGAGAACTGCACAAACAGTGCGACGAGCAAAATAGCACGGGTGATAAACTGCACAAAACAGTGCCACGCGCAAAATAGCGCAAGTGATAAACTGCACAAAACAGTGCGACGTGCAAAATACCGCGAGTGATAAACTGCACAAAACAGTGCGATGCGCAAAATAGCGCGAGTGATAAACTGCACAAAACAGTGCGACACGCAAAATACCGCGAATGGGAACAGCACAAAACAGTGCGACGCGCAAAATAGCGCGACTGTGAACTACACAAAACAGTGTGACGCGCAAAATAGCGCGATTGTCAACTGCACAAAACAGTGCGACTCGCAAAATAGCGCGAGTGATAAACTGCACAAAACAGTGCGACGCGCAAAATAGCGCGAGTGTGAACTACACAAAACAGTGCGAAGGGCAAAATACCGCGAGTGTGAACTGCACAAAACGGTGCGACGCGCAAAATAGCGCGAGTGATAAACCGCACAAAATAGTGCGACGCGTAAAATAGTGCGAGTGAGAACTGCACAGAACAGTGCGAAGCTGAAAATAGAGCGAGTGTCAACTGCACCAAACAGTGCGCAGCGCAAAATAGCGCGAGTGTAAACAGCACAAAACTCTGCGACGCGCAAATTAGCGTGAGTGATAAACTGCACAAAACAGTGCGAAGCGCAAAATAGCGCGAGTGTCAACATCACAAAATAGTGCGATGCGCAAAATAACGCGACTGTGAACTGCACAAAACAGTGCGACGCGCAAAATAGCGCGAATGATAAACCACACAAAATAGTGCGACGCGTAAAATAGCGCGAGTGAGAACTGCACAAAACAGTGCGAAGCGGAAAATAGCGCGAGTGTCAACTGCACCAAACAGTGCGAAGCGTAAAATAGCGCGAGTGAGAACTGCACAAAACAGTGCGACGCGCAAAATAGCGCGAGTGATAAACTGCACAAAACAGTGCCACGCGCAAAATAGCGCAAGTGATAAACTGCACAAAACAGTGCGACGGGCAAAATAGCGCGAGTGGGAACTGCACAAAACAGTGCGACGTGCAAAATACCGCGAGTGATAAACTGCACAAAACAGTGCGATGCGCAAAATAGCGCGAGTGATAAACTGCACAAAACAGTGCGACGCGCAAAATACCGCGAGTGGGAACTGCACAAAACAGTGCGACGCGCAAAATAGCGCGAGTGTGAACTGCACAAAACAGTGCGACGCGCAAAATAGCGCGACTGTGAACTGCACAAAACAGTGTGAACTGCACAAAACAGTGCGACGCGCAAAATAGCGCGAGTGTAAACTGCACAAAACTCTGCGACGCGCAAAATAGTGCGAGTGATAAACTGCACATAACAGTGGGAAGCGCAAAATAGGGCGACTGTCAACATCACAAAACAGTGCGACGCGCAAAATAGCGCGACTCTGATTTGCACAAAACAGGGCGACGCGCAAAATAGGGCGACTGTGAACTGTACAAAACAGTGCGACGCGCAAAATAACGCGACTGTGAACTGCACAAAACAGTGCGACGCGCAAAATAGCGCGAGTGATAAACCGCAAAAAATAGTGCGACGCGTAAAATAGCGCGAGTGAGAAATGCACAAAACAATGCGAAGCCGAAAATAGCGCGATTGTGAACTGTACCAAACAGGGCGAAGCGCAAAATAGCGCGAGGGTAAACTTCAAAAAACAGTGCGACGCGCAAAATAGCGCGAGTGATAAACTGCACAAAACAGTGCGAAGCGCAAAATAGTCCGAGTGTCAACATCACAAAACAGTGCGATGCGCAAAATAGCGCGACTGTGAACTGCACAAAACAGTGCGACGCGCAAAATAGCGCGAGTGGGAACTGCACAAAACAGTGCGACGCGCAAAATAGCACGAGTGATAAACCGCACAAAATAGTGCGACACGTAAAATAGCGCGAGTGGGAACTGCACAAAACAGTGCGACGCGCAAAATACTGCGAGGGATAAACTGCACAAAACAATGCGACGCGCAAAATAGTGCGGGTGTCAACTGCACGAAACAGTGCGACTCGTAAAATAGCGCGGGTGATAAACTGCACAAAACAGTGCGACGCGCAAAATAGCGCGAGTGTGAACTACACAAAACAGTGCGAAGGGCAAAATAGCGTGAGTACTAAACTGCACAAAACAGTGCGATGCGCAAGATAGCGCGAGTGTGAACTGCACAAAACAGTCCGACGCGCAAAATAGCGCGAGTGTCAACTCCACAAAACATTGCGACGCGCAAAATAGCGCGAGTGATAAACAGCACAAAACAGTGCGATGCGCAAAATAGGGCAAGTGATAAATTGTACCAAACGGTGCGACGCGCAAAGTAGCGCGAGTGTGAACTGCACAAAACAGTGCGACGCGCAAAATAGCGCGAGTGATAAACTGCACAAAACAGTGCAGCGCGCAAAATAGCGCGAGTGTGAACTGCACAAAACAGTGCGACGCGTAAAATAGTGCGAGTGTCAACTCCACAAAACAGGGCGACGCGCAAAATAGCGCGAGTGATAAACTGCACAAAACAGTGCGACGTGCAAAATAGCGCGAGTGATAAACTGCAAAAAACAGTGAGAAGCGCAAAATAGCGCGAGTGTCAACTGCACAAAAGAGTGGGACGCGTAAAATAGCGCGAGTGATAAACTGCAGAAAATAGTGCGACGCGTAAAATAGCGCGAGTGAGAACTACACAAAACAGTGCGAAGCGGAAAATAACGCGAGTGTCAACTGCACCAAACAGTGCGATGCGCAAAATAGCGCGAGTGTAGACTGCACAAAACAGGGCGACGCGCAAAATAGCGCGAGTGACAAACTGCACAAAATAGTGCGACGCGTAAAATAGCGCGAGTGAGAAAGGCACAAAACAGTGCGAAACGGATAATAGCGCGAGTGTCAACTGCACCAAACAGTGCGCAGCGTAAAATAGCGCGAGTGTGAACTGCACAAAACAGTGCGACGCGCAAAATAGCGCGAGTGAGAAACTGCACAAAACAGTGCCACGCGCAAAATAGCGCGAGTGATAAACTGCACAAAACAGTGCGAAGCGCAAAATAGCGCGAGTGGGAACAGCACAAAACAGTGCGACGCGTAAAATAGCGCGTGTGCGAACTGCACAAAACAGTGTGACGCACAAAATAGCGCGAGTGTCAACTGCACAAAACAGTGCCACGCACGAAATAGCGTGAGTCATAAACTGCACAAAACAGTGCGACGCGCAAAATAGCGCGAGTGATAAATTGCACAAAACAGTGCGACGCGAAAAATAGCCCGAGTGATAAACTGCACAAAATAGTGCGACGCGCAAAATAGTGCGAGTGATAAACTGCACAAAACAGTGCGAAGCGCAAAATAGCGCAGTGTCAACATCACAAAACAGTGCAACGCGCAAAATAGCGCGACTGTGAACTGCACAAAACAGTGCGTCGCGCAAAATAGCGCGAGTGGGAACTGCACAAAATAGTGCGACGCGCAAAATAGCGCGAGTGATAAACCTCTCAAAATAGTGCGACGCATAAAATAGCGCGAGTGAGAACTGCACAATACAGTGCGAAGCGCCAAATAGCACGAGTGTAAACTGCATAAAACAGTGCGACGCGCAAAATAGCGCGAGTGATAAACTGTACAAAACAGTGCGAAGCGCAATATAGCGCGAGTGTCAACATCTCAAAACAGCGCGATGCGCAAAATAGCGCGAGTGATAAACCGCACAAAATAGTGCGACGCGTAAAATAGCGCGAGTGATAAACCGCACAAAATGGTGCGACGCGTAAAATAGCGCGAGTGGGAACTGCACAAAACAGTGCGAAGCGGAAAATAGCGCGAGTGTCATCTGCACCAAACAGTGGGAAGCCCAAAATAGCACGAGTGATAAACTGCACAAAACAGTGCGACGCGCAAAATAGCGCGAGTGATAAACTGCACAAAACAGTGCGAAGCGCAAAATAGCGCGAGTGTCAACATCACAAAACAGTGCGACGCGCAAAATAGCGCGACTGTGATTTGCACAAAATAGTGCGACGCGCAAAATAGGGCGACTGTGAACTGTACAAAATAGTGCGACGCGCAAAATAGCGCGACTGTGAACTGCACAAAACAGTGCGACGCGCAAAATAGCGCGAGTGATAAACCGCACAAAATAGTGCGACGCGCAAAATAGCGCGAGTGATAAACCGCACAAAATAGTGCGACGCGTAAAATTGCGCAAGTGGGAACTGCACAAAACAGTGCGAAGTGGAAAATAGCGCGAGTGTCATCTGCACCAAACAGTGGGAAGCCCAAAATAGCACGAGTGACAAACTGCACAAAACAGTGCCACGCGCAAAATTACGCGAGTGATAAACTGCACAAAACAGTGCCACGCGCAAAATAGCACGAGTGGGAACAGCACAAAACTGTGCGACGCGCAAAATACCGCGAGTGATAAACTGCACAAAATAGTGCGACGCGCAAAATAGCGCGAGTGGGAACTGCACAAAACAGTGCGACGCGCAAAATAGCGCGAGTGTCAACTGCACAAAACAGTGAGACGGACAAAATAGCGGGAGTGTGAACTCCACAAAACAGTGCGAAGGGCAAAATAGCGGGAGTGATAAACTGCACAAAACAGTGCGACGCGCAAAAAAGCGCGAGTGTGAACTGCACAAAACAATGCGACGCGCAAAATAGCGCGAGTGATAAGCTGCACAAAACAGTGCGACGCGCAAAATAGCGCGACTGTGAACTGCACAAAACAGTGTGACGCGCAAAATAGCGCGATTGTCAACTGCACAAAACAGTGCGACGCGCAAAATAGCGCGAGTGATAAACTGCACAAAACAGTGCGACGCGCAAAATAGCGCGAGTGTGAACTACACAAAACAGTGCGAAGGGCAAAATACCGCGAGTGTGAACTGCACAAAACGGGCGACGCGCAAAATAGCGCGAGTGATAAACCGCACAAAATAGTGCGACGCGTAAAATAGTGCGAGTGAGAACTGCACAAAACAGTGCGAAGCGGAAAATAGAGCGAGTGTCAACTGCACCAAACAGTGCGCAGCGCAAAATAGCGCGAGTGTAAACAGCACAAAACTCTGCGACGCGCAAAATAGCGTGAGTGATAAACTGCACAAAACAGTGCGAAGCGCAAAATAGTGCGAGTGTCAACATCACAAAATAGTGCGATGCGCAAAATAACGCGACTGTGAACTGCACAAAACAGTGCGACGCGCAAAATAGCGCGAATGATAAACCACACAAAATAGTGCGACGCGTAAAATAGCGCGAGTGAGAACTGCACAAAACAGTGCGAAGCGGAAAATAGCGCGAGTGTCAACTGCACCAAACAGTGCGAAGCGTAAAATAGCGCGAGTGAGAACTGCACAAAACAGTGCGACGCGCAAAATAGCGCGAGTGATAAACTGCACAAAACAGTGCCACGCGCAAAATAACGCAAGTGATAAACTGCACAAAACAGTGCGACGGGCAAAATAGCGCGAGTGGGAACTGCACAAAATAGTGCGACGTGCAAAATACCGCGAGTGATAAACTGCACAAAACAGTGCGTAGCGCAAAATAGCGCGAGTGATAAACTGCACAAAACAGTGCGACGCGCAAAATACCGCGAGTGGGAACTGCACAAAACAGTGCGACGCGCAAAATAGCGCGAGTGTGAACCGCACAAAACAGTGCGACGCGCAAAATAGCGCGACTGTGAACTGCACAAAACAGTGTGAACTGCACCAAACAGTGCGCAGCGCAAAATAGCGCGAGTGTAAACTGCACAAAACTCTGCGACGCGCAAAATAGTGCGAGTGATAAACTGCACATAACAGTGCGAAGCGCAAAATAGGGCGACTGTCAACATCACAAAACAGTGCGACGCGCAAAATAGCGCGACTCTGATTTGCACAAAACAGGGCGACGCGCAAAATAGGGCGACTGTGAACTGTACAAAACAGTGCGACGCGCAAAATAACGCGACTGTGAACTGCACAAAACAGTGCGACGCGCAAAATAGCGCGAGTGATAAACCGCAAAAAATAGTGCGACGCGTAAAATAGCGCGAGTGAGAAATGCACAAAACAATGCGAAGCCGAAAATAGCGCGATTGTGAACTGTACCAAACAGGGCGAAGCGCAAAATAGCGCGAGGGTAAACTTCAAAAAACAGTGCGACGCGCAAAATAGCGCGAGTGATAAACTGCACAAAACAGTGCGAAGCGCAAAATAGTCCGAGTGTCAACATCACAAAACAGTGCGATGCGCAAAATAGCGCGACTGTGAACTGCACAAAACAGTGCGACGCGCAAAATAGCGCGAGTGGGAACTGCACAAAACAGTGCGACGCGCAAAATAGCACGAGTGATAAACCGCACAAAATAGTGCGACGCGTAAAATAGCGCGAGTGGGAACTGCACAAAACAGTGCGACGCGCAAAATACTTCGAGGGATAAACTGCACAAAACAATGCGACGCGCAAAATAGTGCGGGTGTCAACTGCACGAAACAGTGCGACTCGTAAAATAGCGCGGGTGATAAACTGCACAAAACAGTGCGACGCGCAAAATAGCGCGAGTGTGAACTACACAAAACAGTGCGAAGGGCAAAATAGCGTGAGTACTAAACTGCACAAAACAGTGCGATGCGCAAAATAGCGCGAGTGTGAACTGCACAAAACAGTCCGACGCGCAAAATATCGCGAGTGTCAACTCCACAAAACATTGCGACGCGCAAAATAGCGCGAGTGATAAACAGCACAAAACAGTGCGATGCGCAAAATAGGGCGAGTGATAAATTGTACCAAACGGTGCGACGCGCAAAGTAGCGCGAGTGTGAACTGCACAAAACAGTGCGACGCGCAAAATAGCGCGAGTGATAAACTGCACAAAACAGTGCAGCGGCAAATAGCGCGAGTGTGAACTGCACAAAACAGTGCGACGCGTAAAATAGTGCGAGTGTCAACTCCACAAAACAGGGCGACGCGCAAAATAGCGCGAGTGATAAACTGCACAAAACAGTGCGACGTGCAAAATAGCGCGAGTGATAAACTGCAAAAAACAGTGAGAAGAGCAAATAGCGCGAGTGTCAACTGCACAAAAGAGTGGGACGCGTAAAATAGCGCGAGTGATAAACTGCAGAAAAATAGTGCGACGCGTAAAATAGCGCGAGTGAGAACTACACAAAACAGTGCGAAGCGGAAAATAATGCGAGTGTCAACTGCACCAAACAGTGCGATGCGCAAAATAGCGCGAGTGTAGACTGCACAAAACAGGGCGACGCGCAAAATAGCGCGAGTGACAAACTGCACAAAATAGTGCGACGCGTAAAATAGCGCGAGTGAGAAAGGCACAAAACAGTGCGAAACGGAAAATAGCGCAAGTGTCAACTGCACCAAACAGTGCGCAGCGTAAAATAGCGCGAGTGTGAACTGCACAAAACAGTGCGACGCGCAAAATAGCGCGAGTGAGAAACTGCACAAAACAGTGCCACGCGCAAAATAGCGCGAGTGATAAACTGCACAAAACAGTGCGAAGCGCAAAATAGCGCGAGTGGGAACCGCACAAAACAGTGCGACGCGTAAAATAGCGCGTGTGCGAACTGCACAAAACAGTGCGACGCACAAAATAGCGCGAGTGTCAACTGCACAAAACAGTGCCACGCACGAAATAGCGCGAGTCATAAACTGCACAAAACAGTGCGACGCGCAAAATAGCGCGAGTGATAAACTGCACAAAACAGTGCGACGCGGAAAATAGCGCGAGTGATAAACTGCACAAAATAGTGCGACGCGCAAAATAGTGCGAGTGATAAACTGCACAAAACAGTGCGAAGCGCAAAATAGCGCAGTGTCAACATCACAAAACAGTGCAACGCGCAAAATAGCGCGACTGTGAACTGCACAAAACAGTGCGTCGCGCAAAATAGCGCGAGTGGGAACTGCACAAAACAGTGCGACGCGCAAAATAGCGCGAGTGATAAACCTCTCAAAATAGTGCGACGCATATAAAATAGCGCGAGTGAGAACTGCACAATACAGTGCGAAGCGCCAAATAGCACGAGTGTAAACTGCATAAAACAGTGCGACGCGCAAAATAGCGCGAGTGATAAACTGTACAAAACAGTGCGAAGCGCAATATAGCGCGAGTGTCAACATCTCAAAACAGCGCGATGCGCAAAATAGCGCGAGTGATAAAACCCGCACAAAATAGTGCGACGCGTAAAATAGCGCGAGTGATAAACCGCACAAAATGGTGCGACGCGTAAAATAGCGCGAGTGGGAACTGCACAAAACAGTGCGAAGCGGAAAATAGCGCGACTGTCATCTGCACCAAACAGTGGGAAGCCCAAAATAGCACGAGTGATAAACTGCACAAAACAGTGCGACGCGCAAAATAGCGCGAGTGATAAACTGCACAAAACAGTGCGAAGCGCAAAATAGCGCGAGTGTCAACATCACAAAACAGTGCGACGCGCAAAATAGCGCGACTGTGATTTGCACAAAATAGTGCGACGCGCAAAATAGGGCGACTGTGAACTGTACAAAATAGTGCGACGCGCAAAATAGTGCGACTGTGAACTGCACAAAACAGTGCGACGTGCAAAATAGCGCGACTGTGAACCGCACAAAACAGTGCGACGCGCAAAATAGCGCGAGTGATAAACCGCACAAAATAGTGCGACGCGTAAAATTGCGCAAGTGGGAACTGCACAAAACAGTGCGAAGTGGAAAATAGCGCGAGTGTCATCTGCACCAAACAGTGGGAAGCCCAAAATAGCACGAGTGATAAACTGCACAAAACAGTGCCACGCGCAAAATTGCGCGAGTGATAAACTGCACAAAACAGTGCCACGCGCAAAATAGCACGAGTGGGAACAGCACAAAACTGTGCGACGCGCAAAATACCGCGAGTGATAAACTGCACAAAATAGTGCGACGCGCAAAATAGCGCGAGTGGGAACTGCACAAAACAGTGCGACGCGCAAAATAGCGCGAGTGTCAACTGCACAAAACAGTGAGACGGACAAAATAGCGGGAGTGTGAACTCCACAAAATAGTGCGAAGGGCAAAATAGCGGGAGTGATAAACTGCACAAAACAGTGCGATGCGCAAAAAAGCGCGAGTGTGAACTGCACAAAACAATGCGACGCGCAAAATAGCGCGAGTGATAAGCTGCACAAAACAGTGCGACGCGCAAAATAGCCCGAGTGATAAACTGCACAAAACAGTGCGACGTGCAAAATAGCGCGAGTGATAAACTGCAAAAAACAGTGAGAAGCGCAAAATAGCGCGAGTGTCAACTGCACAAAAGAGTGGGACGCGTAAAATAGCGCGAGTGATAAACTAAAATGCAGAAAAATAGTGCGACGCGTAAAATAGCGCGAGTGAGAACTACACAAAACAGTGCGAAGCGGAAAATAATGCGAGTGTCAACTGCACCAAACAGCGCGATGCGCAAAATAGCGCGAGTGTAGACTGCACAAAACAGGGCGACGCGCAAAATAGAGCGAGTGACAAACTGCACAAAATAGTGCGACGCGTAAAATAGCGCGAGTGAGAAAGGCACAAAACAGTGCGAAACGGATAATAGCGCGAGTGTCAACTGCACCAAACAGTGCGCAGCGTAAAATAG
>JAPPVO010002268.1:0-51729 GCA_030407325.1 Camellia japonica
CAAGTACAATATGCGAGTGGGGTGTGTGTCAGATGTGCTCTACACAGCCTATCAATACAGCAAGATGTTCAAAACCAATATGTTATCAGAAATATGCTAAATACGGGAAAGATGGATAGTACATGCACGCCCATGATGGCTAGCTGTGCCTCCCTCCGTAGGATCATGCCTTCGAATGTGGCCAGCATCCCGAGCAGCTCGTCAGTGTACTCAACTGGAGGCTACAGATACAAATGCAAAACTATCAGTAAAGGAATGAATGTCCAAATATCTAACTGATAAATCAAAGCTGAAAACATACCAGGGGTGAATCAGGGTCTGACATATCTGTGGTCAGGAAGAGGAGGCTCTAGCGAAACCTGGTAAGGAGTCCCGAATCGCCAATCGTCAACTCGGTCGGCATGTCTGGCCCCCAGGATGATGATGAGAGACGGAGGGATCGGAGGAATCGAACTACCTCTACCCCTAGATGCACCAGCCCTGCTAGAGGAGGGGATATCCGTAGCACGGGCACGACTCGAAGATGGTACATCAGTAGGCCTCAGTGTCGGAGCACGCACTCCCGTCAAGGGGGGCATCAGATATATACAACGGTAGGTGGCGTAGTCCCCCTCCATGAGATATAACAAAGCGTCGGTGCCCTGCATAGCACTAGTGACCTCCTGGGTAGAGAGTCTATCCGTAGTCCGCATAGTGGCTGGAGGTACAGCAGGAGGGTCCTGAGAATCGTACCCCCACACCTGGCGCAGAAAGCGTTCCCCCAGGAACCATGCCCTACCAACTGGTCCTTCGAGCAGGAACCTATACTGGGAATTACCCGATCCTCCGGGATACTGATATCGAAGACCATCACCTAAGACCGCCCAGGGCTGCCAAGTAATCTGCGGATGGCCAGTGCATAAATCAATCAGAAATCAGGAATATACAAGGCAGATCAAAGATGAAAATGAAAGGAACTGAGAGTTCCGAAATACCTCTGTCGTCCGCACAGTATCAAAATACTGTCGCAGGCCGAAGAGAGTCTTTCGAGGTCTCGGTTGGTGCTCGCCCTCGAATACCAGTGAAAACGGGGTCGTAAGAAACCCTACCACCTCCATCTCCGGGGCTAACGTCGGAAAATATACGTACACCCATAGCTGAGAAAAGCAGTGCGGAATGTAAATACAAAGTGCTGAGGGCAGAATACAGAGTGCAAAGTGCGCCGTGTGTGCAATGAACAAGTAATGAGGAGCAGAAATATAAATCAAGAGGACAGAACGTACCTCCCAGGCTCTCCAGTAGCCGCCGAGTAAGTCTCCCCGCCCGCGAGAGGCTGCACTCATGTAACAATAGAGGGTAGCCAGGCCAGCGCCCCCCAGTCATACCGACGGACCTTGATAGGTCCACTAGGGCACTCAGAAGATACAATCCAACAGTGTTCCCCTATCAGCAAACAAAGTGGTGCCAAAGAGGAACATGAGGAAACCTCGGGTGTACTGCTCAATCTCCTCAGGAGACTCAGGCTCCATCTCTGGCCTCCGAAAACGGGAAGGAACCAGGTGTACCGGACTCTCCCGGAAGCTCTGTCTACAGGTGGGCGAGCCCCAACAGATGTACCCATGCGGCCTCCCACTCACCCATATCCTCATCATAAGGTATGGGCCAACCGCCTATGTCTAGGCCGGTGAGTACGGCAAAATCCAGCGGGGTCATGGTCATACCCCGGTGGCAAAAAAATGGAAAGAATTGGTGGTGTCCCACCATCTCTCCACCAGAGCGGCTAACAATGTCCTACTGGCAGGGCAGTGTGACAATCCCATGCAGAATGCTCCGAACCTGCTGAGTCAACCAAGTCCCGGACAGCCGCCGGGAGCTCGGCGTACCACTCTCTCGCGGCAGTGGAGCCATATCCTCGCACGGCGCGAGAGCCAACCTCCATTCAGAATGAATACATGTGTTCAGTACACAACAAAATACAAGCTGTGTGCAAATGAAATGGCGTAGCTGTGTGCAAACAAAATGCAAGCCGTGTGCAAATGAAATGCAAGCTGTGTGCAAACAAAATGCAAGCCGTGTGCAAATGAAATGCAAGCCGTGTGCAAATGAAATGCAAGCTGTGTGCAAATGAAATGAAGTAGCAGTGTGCGAATGAAATCAGTGTTTTGGGCTGCGTGTTCAAATCATTAATCAGTGGGCTGCGTGTTCACTTTAATTTCTACCTGGGCTGCGTGTTCAGTAAATCAGTGTTTTGGGCTGCGTGTTCAAATCATTAATCAGTGGGCTGCGTGTTCACTTTAATTTCTACCTGGGCTGCGTGTTCAGTAAATCAGTGTTTTGGGCTGCGTGTTCAAATCATTAATCAGTGGGCTGCGTGTTCACTTTAATTTCTACCTGGGCTACGTGTTCAGGAAATCAGTGTTTTGGGCTGCGTGTTCAAATCATTAATCAGTGGGCTGCGTGTTCACTTTAATTTCTACCTGGGCTGCGTGTTCAGTAAATCAGTGTTTTGGGCTGCGTGTTCAAATCATTAATCAGTGGGCTGCATGTTCACTTTAATTTCTACCTAGGCTGCGTGTTTAGTAAATCAGTGTTTTGGGCTGCGTGTTCAAATCATTAATCAGTGGGCTGCGTGTTCACTTTAATTTCTACCTGGGCTGCGTGTTCAGTAAATCAGTGTTTTGGGCTGCGTGTTCAAATCATTAATCAGTGGGCTGCGTGTTCAGTAAATCAGTGTTTTGGGCTGCGTGTTCAAATCATTAATCAGTGGGCTGCGTGTTCACTTTAATTTCTACCTGGGCTGCGTGTTCAGAAAATCAGTGTTTTGGGCTGCGTGTTCAAATCATTAATCAGTGGGCTGCGTGTTCACTTTAATTTCTACCTGGGCTGCGTGTTCAGTAAATCAGTGTTTTGGGCTGCGTGTTCAAATCATTAATCAGTGGGCTGCGTGTTCACTTTAATTTCTACCTGGGCTGCGTGTTCAGAAAATCAGTGTTTTGGGCTGCGTGTTCAAATCATTAATCAGTGGGCTGCGTGTTCACTTTAATTTCTACCTGGGCTGCGTGTTCAGTAAATCTGTGTTTTGGGCTGCGTGTTCAAATCATTAATCAGTGGGCTGCGTGTTCACTTTAATTTCTATCTGGGCTGCGTGTTCAGTAAATCTGTGTTTTGGGCTGCGTGTTCAAATCATTAATCGGTGGGCTGCGTGTTCACTTTAATTTCTACCTGGGCTGCGTGTTCAGTAAATCAGTGTTTTGGGCTGCGTGTTCAAATCATTAATCAGTGGGCTGCGTGTTCACTTTAATTTCTACCTGGGCTGCGTGTTCAGAAAATCAGTGTTTTGGGCTGCGTGTTCAAATCATTAATCAGTGGGCTGCGTGTTCACTTTAATTTCTACCTGGGCTGCGTGTTCAGTAAATCAGTGTTTTGGGCTGCGTGTTCAAATCATTAATCAGTGGGCTGCGTGTTCACTTTAATTTCTACCTGGGCTGCGTGTTCAGTAAATCAGTGCTTTGGGCTGCGTGTTCAAATCATTAATCAGTGGGCTGCGTGTTCACTTTAATCTGGGCTGTGTGTTCAGAAAATCAGTGTTCTGGGCTGTGTGTTCAGAAAATCAGTGTTTTGGGCTGCGTGTTCAAATCATTAATCAGTGGGCTGCGCGTTCACTTTAATCTGGGCTGTGTGTTCAGAAAATCGGAGTTTGGGACTGTGTGTTCTACTCTTAATCAGTGTGTGCAGTGTGCTCACCTTCAAATTCGGGCTGTGTGTTCGACAAATCAGTGTATGAGCCGTATGTTCAAATTCTTAACTAATGTGTACCGTGTGTTCATAATCAATCAGTCAATGAGCCGTGTGTTCAGCAATTCAAGTGTTTAAGTCACATGTTCGGAGTGCAAACAAAGTACTATGTCATAAGCTAAAATTGTGTGTTTAAGCATGGCAAAGCTACAAAGTGCACGAAAAATGCAGGAAATAAAGTAAAATACCTCTCGTGCTTCGTGAGAGAGGTGTTGCTCCGGCTCTCGCAGAAGTAAATCCCCGGGTGCCCGTCATCATGAACTCAGTGAAACGACGAAAAACGGCCTGCGGAAGCATATGTACCGGTGGGGCGTACCTCCCGGGAATAAAAGGGCGGACTCTCGGGGGGAGTGCCATGATATCAAAATCATCTCCGGCACCTGGAGGACCTCCGCCATGAGGGTAGTCACCCACAATTTCAAGAAATCTGCAAAAAGGAGCAAAAATGAGCCAAAAGTGGAAAAAGTCAACGAAAGTTAACCCTCGGGAAATGAAAAAGTCAACAAAAGTCAACTCCCGAGAAAATCTTCCAAATATTGAGACAAACTTACCTCAAGTGGTGAAAATGAGAAAAGAAGCTCCGAAATCGAAATTTAGTCGACTCAAAGTGCTTAAAACTGAAAGATTTCGTGAAAACAACTTGCGTGGGAGGCTGAAAAGCGCGTATAAAGTGCAGATCTGAAAGAAAAAATGGTTTGGGAGGCAAGGGGAGAAGTTTCCACGGCTGTGGGTGTGGTCTTGGATTGAATGGATGAGGGTATTTATAGAAAATGAGGCAAAAGACAAAATTGCCCCTGCTTTTGGATAGGTGGCCGGCCGGCCACCTTTTCTAGCTGGCCGGCCATCTGCTTTTTGGTCCTTGGCCGGTGGCCCCCCCTAGGGCAACCACCTGGCCGGCCATGTCCCCCATCCCCCCCCTAGCTCTCTGCAAATTTTGAGGAAGATTGGAGTTCCCGGGACTTGAAAAAGTTCAAGAAAAGTGCACTTCCGGTCGCGAAATTGCTCCGCCGGAACTTCAGCTGCAATTTCTGACATGTGTCTCATCATTACTCATCAAAATCAAGGTGTATCCTTTTTGAACATGTTGTAACCTCTCCGGGAGGTGAATCCGAGGCCGCGATTGAGTCGCCTTCACTGAAATGCGCGTTTTCTTACTCGTTATTTCACAACAAACGGGCACCCTGATTCGTGCTCATTTGGCATTGTTTTGCATATAACTTGCATTCTCATGAGCATTTTGCATTGTCATACATGATTTCTTGGTGTGCCATACCTCTGTACTCGAGCATGCGTTGTCACGCACGTTTCTTCCTCGCATTGCGATGCGTTCACTCGCCAACACTGTGTGTGTCAAACTTTCGGAACCACAGGAATCACATTGAATATATGTTGTTAGCATATTGTTCTTGTTGAATTTCTCTCTTTTGCAGGCACGATATGTATGTACGGTTCATTTGAGGCTGGTGCGACCAGACGAATCGTGCAGGTATTGTATCTTCTCCGTGTGAGACGCGACGAGAATTGAATGATTCTCCGCATTCCTAACTGCATGAAATGTAGTTGTTGCTTTGCATTCTTGCTTAAAATTGTTGCATCTATTTGCGAATACTTGCCTCATTACAGCTTGCTGCATTTGCATGATCATTAAGTTACATCTAGCTCCGTGCATGTCGCTTTGCATTTTGCCCCCCCTGCCTGCGGGCATGCCTGTGGGCGCATATCTCGTTCATCTTGTTGATTGTCTAAGTCTTCGGCCTTGTCAAAATGGGTCGTCTTGGGCTTTGACATTCACTCCCGTCACTTATGACTTCCGAGTTCTGTCAAAGAGGGGCAACTGTAGACACCCCATTTTTGACCGACCTTAAGACTCAGACGTCACCGATTGAGCGCTCGGTGATGTTGCATATTGTGCTCGTTCAGAAGTCTTAGAGTTGCGGTCGTGCGCCCTGTCTCGGTTTGCGAACCGGACTCGGTTTTCTCTGTTTTCTTTCCTGAGGGGAGGGAGAGGTCCCGTAGACCATCTCTCAGTGGCCGTGGGCTACATTCTGTGGCCGTAGGCCATTTTGCCCATTTCGGAGCCCGGTTCCCGGTTTTCGGAGCCGTCAGGCCGTGTGCCTCGGTTCGGGACCACCCAACCATCTCCGATTCCTCTGGTTTTTGGCATGCATCTCATTTACTCCCTTTTGAGGGACACTGAGGTCTTAGATACCCACTTCGTGGTCGAATGCCACTTTCGGTGCTTAACGGCCTATTTTCAGGACCCCGAACTGCGTGTTTTGGTCCCCGAGCATTCGTTTTGCATCGGTTTTTGTTCATTTTTGGCAGGTACCTTTGTTTTATCACCAGGAAGATCACTGGAGGGTGGGAGGCTAGCAATTGTCTCAGCAACCTGTTATGCTCTTCCGGCGCCCCCCGGCGCCCGTTTTTCTCACTTCCGGGCTAATGTTGAACACCCTAGGGCCATTTTCTTTGAGCCAAAACCACATATTTGTGTTGTACACACATGGGAGGATCCTAAAAACACATGGCCGGCCAGTAATTGTTATTGACCCTTTTGAACCCCTCTTTAAATTGGCCTATTATCTCTCCTGTTTTAGAGTTGTCAAATTTGAACCACATGGTTGTGTTGAGGAGACCTAGGAGGACACCAATCTTTGGTCGCCGGCCACTAAATCAATTTGGCCTTTTTGACCCTTGGCCGGCCGGCCATAGGGGGTGGCTGGCCGGCCACCTGCAACAAAGTTAGCTGGCCGGCCTTGCTCCTTGGGAGGTGTGTTTTCCAGCTGTATAGCTTTTTCCCCCAAAATATCTGATTTCGGGAGACTTAGATAGAGAGAGGGAACTTAATCCCAAGCTCTACACTTTTGCCCTTACTTGTTCCTCCTTCCTTGCTTCCACACAAGCTCCAATACTCTCCTAGAAGGCTTAGAAAAACTTGCCTCAAGCATACATACACCTATCCCTCTCTATCTCTCAAAAACTCTCAAGTTTTGGTGCCATTCCTTCATCATCATCAAGCATCACCATCCCCACTTCATTTCCAACAGCAAGGAGGGTTTCTTCAGAGGCTTAGAAGCAACTTTCCTCAAGCCAAGAGGTAGCAAAAGTGTGGTCTTCAAGGGTAAGGGTCCATTCCCCTCTTTTGTAGCATTTTCTTGCTTCTTTTATTAACCCTATTTTCTCACTGTTTGAGGCTCCGACCCTAACTAAAAGGGTCACTCTTTTGAGCTTATCTTCATGTTTGTTCAAGGGCTCAACCCTGTTTGAGCCCTCTAGGGTGCACTTGCTTCAATATCGTCTTGTATGCCAATATTTTGCATGAAATTTCTAGCCTATGAGTGATCTGTTTTCAAGCATAATGTAAACTGTTAGTGGCCATATTTTGAGCCCCTCTTCAACATTGAAGAAGGGTTCAACCCTGTTTTGCCTCTCTATCATGCACTTGCTTCATAATCTCTCATATTTACCGTAAATTTGCATGATTTGGTTGACCTACATGTAGTCTGTTTTGGAGCATGTCATGAACTGTGAATAAGCTTATTTTGTGTCCCTCTACAACATTGTAGAAGGGATCAATCTTGTTTGGGGTCTCCATGTTGTGCTTGTCTTTATATCCCTCTTTGGCCCCCATTCTTGCATGCTTTTTTAGGCTTATCTAGCTTCTGTTTTCGGCCATAATCAGAACTGGAAAGAGTCATATTTTGATCTTCTTGACATATTTCATTAAGGGTCTTTGCTGGTTTGATGAATTTTTGGGGTACCTCATGTTATAGCCTTATGTACCCTCAATCTTGCATGGCATTTTAGCATGTTTGCATACTGATTTGGGGGATGTCATCTACTGTAAATGTTCATATTTTTAGTCCCTCATCAGTGTTGTAGAAGGGTATTTTTCCATTTGGGCATCGCATGTATCACTTGCTTCAATACCCCTCTTGCGGGGCCATTTTTGCATTCTTGCTTAATCCTATCTATGCTTACTATTTCGCCATGTTTTGTAATGTAAAAAATGCTATTTTGGGGCTGCCTTGCTACTATTTTTCATGTCATGTTCCAATTACGCATGTTTAATATGGCTGTAGGCCATTTCGGGTGCTTAATATCGCATTTCGGGACCATTCCGTGCATTCGGTGTCATTTCCCCGCCTTTCGGGACTGTTTTGCATCATTTGTGAGTGCCAAAATTCATTTGCATGTTTGCATATCATTTCCATGCCATTTCATGCCTTACGGCCATCGCCTCGGTTTGCGCACCCGTGTGCACGCATTTCGAGGCACTTCATTTTCATCCGACTGCCTCTTATGTGAGTGTGGCTGAGGCTCACTCATGTTAGTGTAAGTCCATTTTGCATTCTGTATGCCATTTTAGTCTCATCGCATTCCGTATGCCATTTTTTCGGTTTGCGTGCCTGTGTGCACGCATTTCGAGGCATCTCATTTTCATCCGACGGCCTCTTATGTGAGTGTGGCTGAGGCTCATTCATGTTAGTGTAAGTCCATTTTGCATTCTGTATGCCATTTTAGTCTCATCGCATTGCGTATGTCATCGCCTCGGTTTGCGCGCCCGTGTGCACGCATTTCGAGACACTTCATTTTCATCTATCGGCCTCCCGTGTGAGTGTGGCTGAGGCTCTCTCATGTTGGTGTAAGCCCATATTGCATCGCATATCTCATTTTAGTCCTGTTGCATTCCGTATGCCATTTTCTCGATTTGCGTGCCCATTTCGAGACATCTCATTTTAGTCTCATTGTATATCATATTTCATGTCATTTCATGCCTTTATGTCATCGCCTCGGTATGCGTGCCTGCGTGCACGCATTTCGAGGCACTTCATTTTCATCCATCGGCCTCCCGTGTGAGTGTGGCTGAGGTCCACTCGTGTTAGTGTAAGTCCAATTGCATTGCGTGTGACATTTTATGCCTTAGAATCATTTCCTCGGTTTGCGTGCCCGCGTGCACGCATTTCGAGGCATCTCATTTTCATAGCATTGTGCATGCTAGGACTGTATTTTAGCCGCATTCATGCATATCATGCATATTGCATCGTGTTCGGGATAGGAGTTAGCCCTGGCACGGGAAACGAGGCACGTTTCGTACTCCGAGTGACGGAACGGGTCTCAATTCCCAAGTCACCGACGTTCCGGATTACCCATGATGGAGTTAGGTTTTGTTGTAGCATTCATATGCATTCATCCTATATTGAGTTGTGCAAATCGGCTCCTCGGCCATCATGCATCGAGATGCGTGATTGGTGGCACGAGGATCGAGGCATGCATATATTTGTGAAATACATTGCTATGCCCCTTTCCTGCTCTCTGTTGCAGCAAAATAGAGAATCAGCAACTTTTCGGAGTCTGGAACGCATTTCGAGAAACATTGCAAACAGAGGCTAATCGGGGCATCCCAGTAGATTTCCGCGCAAGGCAGCCCAGCATACATCATTCATCAGAATCGAGGCAGCTCCCTGGCTTGCATGCCAGTTTACAGTTTTTCTTAGTTAATTTGTTAATTAATTAGGAATTTGTATATTATTCGGATTGTATTATTTCGGACTGTAATATTCTTTTATTTGGGACTGTATTATTTATTCGGACCCTTTGCGCGAGGGCATAATTGTAATAAGTGTGGGTGAGTGTGATGTATGTCTTCCAACCCCACGTCTTTCTTCCCTTTTATTTACCCGCTTATGATGGTTAGATATAGGGCATATTTCAATTAGCATACAGTATGACAGCATATTTGCATCATTCATCTGTTTTGCACGCACCGGGCTCGGCGCATCATACAAACTGCATTTGTATTTCAATTCCAAATTGAATACATGTTAGTTGTAGCATTCCACATGCCATGTTTAGAATAGCCGAGCCTGCTATAGTTGCATTCTGCATGTGTTGCATTAGGGATTTCTGTATAGTTAGGATCATGCATGATTACTAATCGGTTTCCGTTTTTGGCTGGGAGTACTCGGTGAGTTTTATGCTTTAGCATCCTTGCACGCGTGTGAGTGCTGCCATGAATAGCATGCTTACCATGAGGCTATGTGCTTATATGATATGACTGCCTTGAATGCCTGTGGGTGGAGGTTGGGTTACTTGGATTGGGCAATTCATCGAATGTTTGTTTTAAGCCCACTAGAGTGGCAAAACCATGTTTTCTAAGCCCACCTGAGGGTGGCAAATCCACGTCTTAGCCTACCTGTGGGTAGCACTATCAAACCATTTTCAAACAAACAAACATGAAATATTTTGTTCCAATTCAGGCGACCCGGTCTATACTTATTTGCTGCAAGCATCACATAGTAACCTAGGCTAATAACCGGAATAAGAACTCACAATGTTTTCAAAATAAGATATCATGGTTAGTAGAGGCCGGTCTTTGACCGGGCGAGCGGGGGTGCTCACGAAGTGACCTTCCCCAATCGTACCCAAGTTCCCGAGCCGAGGCAACTTTGGTGATGACGGACACGTGGCCTTTGGCACCGAGTCAGGGTTTCCTAAATTTCCCAAAAATAAAATATTTAGGTGGCGACTCTGTATCTGGCAAAGCAGTCCATGTTTGGCACTTCTTTCAAAAAATCTGTTTTCCAAAACGATTTGCCGGATTTAGACTCTTTGGTTCAAGATTAAGAACCGTGACATTTGAGTCCTTGAACTGTAATGACCCAATAGGAACGGAACGGGACTTAACCCTCTCGGGGCGTTCGGGGACGTTTATACGCTCATATAGCAATAAAGGGTAGCCAGGCTAGTGCCGCCCCAATCATATCGACAGACCTGTGATAGGTCCACTAGAGCGCTCAAAAGATATAGCCCGACAGTGTTCCCCCTATCGGCAAACAGAGTGGTCCCGAAAAGGAACATCAAAAATCCACGGGTATACTGTGCCACCTCCTCAGGAGTCTCAGGCTCCATTTCTGGCCTCCTAAAGTGGGAAGAAAACCAAGTGTATTGGACTCTGCCCGAAGATCGATCAACTGGCGGGCGAGCCCCCAATAAGTATATCCAAGCGGCCTCCCACTGGCCCATATCCTCGTCATATGGGATGGCCCAGCCTCCCACATCAAGGCCCGTCAGTACGGCGAAGTCTAACGGGGTCATAGTCATATCCCCAGTAGTAGAGAAGTGGAAGGAGTTGGTGGTGTCCCACCATCTCTCTACCAAAACACCCATCAGCACCCTACTGGCAGGACAGCGAGATATCCCAATGCAAAATGGCCCAAACCTTGCCACGTCAACCAAATCCCGGACAGCCTCTGGGAGCTCCGCGTACCACTCCCTTGCCATGCTAGAGCCGTATCCTCGCGTAGTACGAGCAGTCACCTGCATTCAGGATGAACACATGTATTCAGTTTCGGAATTAAACAAATAAGCTGCGTGCAAATGAAATGAAAAAGCTGCGTGCAAATGAAATGAATAAGCTGTGTGCAAATGAAAAGAATAAACTGCGTGCAAGTGAAATGTATGAGCTGTGTGAAAAATCAAATCAAATACAGAATGTGGGCTGCGTGTTCAGAAAATTCAAAGTATGAGCCGTGTGTTCAGAATTTAAATGTTTGGGCTACGTGTTCAACTCTCAATCAGGGTGTGCTGTGTGTTCACCTCAACAATGAGCCGTGTATTCGGAATTTAAGTGTTTGGGCTGCGTGTTCAACTCTCAATCAGTGTGTGCTTCGTGTTCACCTCAACAATGAGCCGTGTGCTCAGAATTTAAGTGTTTGGGCTGCGTGTTCAACTCTCAATCAGTGTGTGCTGCGTGTTCACCTCAACAATGAGCCGTGTGTTCAGAATTTAAGTGTTTGGGCTGCGTGTTCAACTCTCAATCAGTGTGTGCTACGTGTTCACCTCAACAATGAGCCGTGTGTTCAGAATTTAAGTGTTTGGGCTGCGTGTTCAACTCTCAATCAGTGTGGGCTGTGTGTTCACTTCAAAGTGTGTGCTGCGTGTTCATCGTCAAGTATTCGAGCTGTGTGTTCAGATTTCAAAATCAGTGGGCTGTGTGTTCACTTCAAAGTGTGTGCTGTGTGTTCATCTCAAAGTGTGTGCTGTGTGTTCAACGTCAAGTAACTGAGCTGTATGATCAGATTTCAAGATTATTAGGCTGTGTGTTCAATTCTCAACAAGTGTGTACTGTGTGCTCACAATCAATATACGGGCTGTGTGTTCAGAAAGTCGGAGTGTTTGAACTGTGTGTTCAAGATGCAAACGGAATACGGTATTATAGACTAAACATTCAAAACGAGCTGCGTGCGTGAACGAGCAGATAAACACAGCAAAAGCACGAAATGCGCGAAAAATGCAGAATACATTGCAGAAAATGTAAAAATGAAGTAAATACCTCTCGTGCCTGGTAAGAGAGGTGGGACTCCGGCTCTCGCAAAAGCAGATCCCTAGGCGCTCGATCATCAAAGTCAGTGAAGTGGTAGAAAACCGCCTGAGGAAGGACGTGCTCCTGAGGATGATACCTCTCGGGAATGAATGGCCGGATCCTCGGGGGTAAAGCCATAATATCAGGATCATCTCCGGCACCTGGAGGACCTCCACCATGAAGGAAATGACCAGCCATCTCGAAAAATCTGCAAAAAAACGAGCAAAATGAGCCAAAATTGGAAAAGTCAACAAAAGTCAACTCTCGGGAAATGAAAAAGTCAACAAAAGTCAACTCCCGAGAAAATCTTCCAAATATTGAGACAAACTTACCTCAAGTGGTGAAAATGAGAAAAGAAGCGCCGAAATCAAAATTTAATCGGTTCAAAGTGACGAAAACTGAAAGATTTCGCGAAAATGACTTGCGTGGGGCAGTGGAAAACGCGTATAGAGCGCAGATTTGAGAGGGAAAATGCTCTAGGAAGGTAGAGGGGCTGATTTTGGAGCTGAAGTTATGAGGAAAAGGTGTTTGGCCGAGTGTTTTTAAAGAAAAGAGAGCAAAAGGACTAAACTGCCCCGGATTTGGGCTAGGTGGCCGGCCGGCCACCTTTTCTGGCAGGCCGGCCATCTCTCTCCCTCACCCCTGGTCGGCAGCCTCCCCCTTGGACCAAGCATGGCCGGCAGCCTTCCCAACATGGCCTCCAAGCTCCCTGCAAATTTTGGTGATGATTGGAGTCCCCGGCACCCGAGAAAGTACAAGGAAAGTGCACTTTTTGTCGCGAAATCCCTCCGCGGGAACTTCAACTCCGACTTTCAATGTGTGTTTCATTATTACTCGCCGAGAGCAAGATGTATCCTTTTTGAAAATGTTGTGACCCCTCCGGAAGATAAACCGGAGGTCGCGATTGAGTCATCTTCATCAGAACTTGCATTACTTTGCTCGTTGTTTCATTTCGAAATGTGCATTCGATTTACGCTTATCCTGTATTGTTATGCACGTCACTTGCATTCTCATTCACACCACTTGCATTGTTATGCACGGTATCGTCATGCCACCATGCTTTAACTTGCGCTATCACGCGCATGTCTCTCGCATTGCGATGCACTTTCCCATCGGCACCATGTTCGTCTACATTCGATATAGTGTTGAACATATGTTGCTAACTATGTTGTGCTTGTTAAGTTTTTCTCTTTTTCAGGCACGATATTGTATGTACGGTTCATTTGAAGCTGGTGCGACCAGATGAATCGCGCAGGTATTGTATCTTCTCCGTGTGAGACGTGGCGAGAATTCAATGATTCTCCGCATTCTTCAACTGCATGAAATATAGTATTGCCTTGCATTCTTACTTAAAACTGTTGTATCTATTGTGAATATTTACTTCATTACAGCTTGCTGCTTCGCATGATCACTGAGTTACATCTGGCTTTGTGCATATCGCTTTGCATTTTTCCCCCCGCCTGAGGGCATGCCTGCGGGCACATTTCTTTGTTTATCTCGCCTGTTTGTCTGAGTCTTCGGCCTTGTCAAAAATGGGTCGTCTCTGGGCTTTGACATTCACTCCCGTCACTTATGACTTTCGAGTTCTGTCAAAGAGGGGCAACTGTAGACACCCCATTTTTGACCGACCTTAAGACTCAGACGTCACCAATTGAGCGCTCGGTGATGATTGCATATTGTGCTCGTTCAGAGGTTTCGGAGTCTCGGCTGCGAGCTTTGCCTCCGGACTTCCGGACTCTTTTGTGCTTTGCCTCGGTTTGCGAACTGGGCCCTGTTTTCTCTGTTTTCTCTTCCTGAAGGGAGGGAGAGGTCTCGTAGATCATCTCTCAGTGGCCGTAGGCTACGTTTCGTGGTCGTAGGCCATTTTTCCCATTTGGAGCCCGGTTCCCGATTTTCGGAGCCGTCGGCCGTGTGCCTTGGTTCGGGACCGCTTAACCACATCCGTTTGCTCCGGTTTTTGGCATACACCTTATTTACTCCCTTTTGAGGGACACTGTGGCTCGAGAGACCAACTTCGTGGTCAAACGCCACCTCCGGTGCTTAACAGTCAGTTTTCGGGGCCCCAGGCCGCGCGTTTTGGCCCCCGAACCTTCGTTTTGCATCGGTTTGAGTTCATTTTTGGCGGAGACCTTATTTTCATTGTTAGGAAGGTTGTAGAAGGGTGGGAGGCCAGCAATTGTTCGGAAGACCAACTTTATTCCTTCATCGCACTTTATTGCCCGTTTTCTTCGCTAGAAAGCTGAATTTTTCCATCCCCGGGCCACTTTTCCTGACTTTCCACCACACCATTGTGTTGTACACACCTGGGAGGCCACCAATATGGATAGGCCGGCCATCAACTCTTCCTGACCCTTTTGAACCCCTCTAAAAAGTTGGTTTTTCTCTCTCTTGGGTTACATTTTCTGGTTTTTCTCCACATGGCTGTGTTGTACACACATGGGAGGCCACCTTTTTGGGGTGGCCGGCCACTAAATTTGCTTGACCCTTTTGACCCTGGCCAGCCGGCCAGGGGAGGTGGCCGGCCGGCCACCTGAACCTCCTGAACCTGGCCGGCCATGTTCCTCTCTCCTGGTTCCTTACAGCTGTACCCTCTGTTTTCCCCCAGATCCCTACCCAGGGATCTGCCCTTTTGGGGGGGAAATTTGAATTTGATTTTCCCCCCATTTCCTCCACTCTTCTCCTTATAAAGCCAGCCCCCCAGCTCCATTTTGAAGGGTTACAAAAAATTGTTTGGAGCCTTTACATACAAACCTCCATCTCTCTCCTTCAACCCTCCAAACCCTAAGCTTCTTGCACTATTTACCCTACAACCCATAGCACCACACCTCTACACTCCATTCCAGCCCTTTGAAGCTGATTTCCAGAGGTTGAGAGCTCACAAATTTGGTCCAAAAGTTGCTGAAGTTTGGTTCTACAAGGGTGAGTCTCTTTTTTCCCTTTTCTAGTCTTTTCTTGCTCCATCTATAAGCCATACTTGCTTACATTTTTGGGCTGCGACCTGAACTGTAAATAGTCATATTTTGAGCTCCTCTCCATGTTTGATCAAGGACCTCTTGTTGTTTGAGGTCTCCTACTACCTCTTGTCTCTCTATCCCTCTTTTAGGCCTATTTTTGCATGATATATTAGCCTTATTTTTGAGCATTTATGGGCTCCGAGCCAAACTGTAAAATGTCTTGTTTTGAGCCCCTCTTCAACTTTGTTGAAGGGCTCTCCTCTGTTTGAGGCCATCTACCACCACTTGTCTCCTATCTCTCTTTGTAGGCCCATTTTTGCATGATAGTTTAGCCCTACTTGTGCTCATTTTCGAGACTTGACATAAATTTAAAGTATCTTTTTTTGAGCCTCTCTTCATCTTTGTTGAAGGGCTCTTTGCTATTTGGAGCCAGATACTGTCCCTTGTCTCTAATCTCTCTTGTAGGGCCATTTTTGCATGATAGATTAGCCCTACTTGTGTTCATTTTTAAGAGTTTTCATAAACTGAAAAATATCTTTTTTTAATCCCATCTTCAAGTTTGTTTAAGGTCCCATTTTTGTTTGAGGTCATATGCCTCCTTGTATGCTTGATTGTCTCTTATTTTGAGCCTTACACCTAAGCTCTTGTTGCATGCTTTGTCTGGTCATCTAGCCACTGAAATCCAGTGGATTTTCAGTGGCTTTGATGCAATTTTGAGCCTCAAAATCAGAGGGGGGTGACTTGTTTGATGGTCATTTTGGCCTTCCAAAGGGACCCCTCTTTGCATGCTTCTTAGCCACTTTTCAGGCCCAATTTGGTGAGTTTTGGAGCTATCATATTTGATTGTCAGAGTTGTTTGTGTCATGCTAAGTGTCCATCTTGTATGTGCTTAATAATCCCTTGCATAGCCCTCTAAAGGAGCTCATCATTTTTGCATGTGTTGACTTCATTTCAGTGGTTATTTGGGCATATTTTGGCATGTTTTGTTCACTAATTTTGGCTGGTTTGGTGAGATTCCATATGCTTCATATACTTGCCATGTAATCCATGTTTGATAGTCAAAATTGCATGCTATGTTAGTCCATCTTGCTAGCATCTTTTGGCCATGCTTTGAACTAGAATTGTTCATATTTTGGGACTGCCTTGGTTCTGTCTTTATGCTTCATGATCAAATAATGCATACTTTGTATAGCTATAGGCCAATGCATGTGCCTAGTCTTGTGTTTCGGGACCATTCCATGCATCGGGTGCCATGTTTCCATGTTTCGGTGCCATTTTTGCATCACATTTCAGTGCTGGAACTTGCATGTTTGTATGCCATATTTCGTGCCTTGCCATGCCTTGTTAGAGTGGCATTTGTGCCTTAGGATCGGTCCTCGGTTTGTGTGCATGCGTGCATGCATTTCGAGTGTCTCATTTTCATCTAATGGCCACTGATATGAGTGTGGCTGAGGTCCACTCATGTTGGTGTAAGTCCATTATGCATTGTGCATGCCATTCCAATTCATAGCATTGCGTATGCTAGGTTGTATGTTAGAGCATTGTGTATGTCGTGTTACATCGAGCATTGTGTACGCCATATCATAGCATTGTGTATGCTAGGTTGTATATTAGTTGCATTCATGCATGTCATGCATATTGCATTGTGTTTGGGATAGGAGTTAGCCCGAGCACGGGAAACGAGGGACGTTTCGTACTCCGAGTGACGGAACGTGTCTCAATTCCCAGTCGTCGACACTCCGGATTACCTGTGATGGAGTTTAGGCCTTGTTGTGTTTATGTGTGCATTCATTTCATATTGAGTCGTGCAGTTCGACTCCTCGGCCATCATGCATCGATATGCGTGATTGGTGGCACGAGGATCGAGGACTACGCTCCCTGAAGAGTAGTCAAGCATACATATGTGAAAATACATTGCCATGCCCCTTTCTTGCTCTTTGTTGCAGAAAATCAAAAACCGGCAATCTTTTGGGGCTTCGCGCAACATTCCGGACTTAATTGTAAACAGAGGCTAATTGGGGCGTCGCAATGGATTTCTGCGCCAAGCAACCCGAGCATGCATCATTCATCATTTGGAACAGAGCCGAGGCGGTCCATGAATTTGCGTGCCATTTACTGCTTTCCTAGATTAATTTGTTAATTAATTAGGATTTTGTATCTATTCGGACTGTATTATTCATTTGGGACTGTATATTATTTATTCGGACACTCCGAGCGAGGACACAATTGTAATAAATATGCGTGCGTGTGATGTATGTCTTCCAACGCCACGTCTTTCTCCCTTTTATTTACCAGCTTATGATGGTTAGATTAGGGCATGTTTCAATTAGCATACAGTATGATAGCATGTTTACATTCATTCATCTGTTTTGCATGCACCGGGCTTGGCGCATTATAACTCACTGCATTGTATTTAAATTCCAAGTTGAATACTTGTTAGCTGTAGCATTCCATATGCCATGTTTAGAATAGCCGAGTCTATCTTAGTTGCACTTCGCATGTGTTGCATTAGGCATTTCTGTATAGTTAGGATCATGCATGGATTTCTAACATAGCTTCTGTTTTGGCTTGGAGTACTTGGTAAGTTTTTATGCTTTAGCATCCTTGCATGCGTGTAAGTGACTGCCATGATAGCATGCTTACCATGAGGCTATTTGCTTATGTGATATAACTGCCTGAACGCCTGTGGGTGAAGGTTGGGTTATTTGGATTGGAACAATGCATTGACTGTGAGTTTTAAGCCCACTAGATAGTGGCAAAACCATGTTTTCTAAGCCCACCCGAGGGTGGCAAAATCTGCATTTTAAGCCTACTTGCAAGTAGCAAACCATCTTTCAAAAACAAACATGAAATGTTTTGTTCCAATTCAGACGACCCGGTCTATACTTGTATGCTGTGCGCATCACATAGTAAATCTAGGCTAATAACCGAAATAAGAATGCATAAGGTTTTCAAAACTCGATATCATGGTTAGTAGAGGCCGATCTTTGATCGGGCGAGCGGGGGTGCTCACGAGGTGACCTTCCCCAATCGTACCCCAGTTCCCGAGCCGAGGCAACTTTGGTGATGACGGACACGTGGCCTTAGGCAAACGAGTCAGGGTTTCCTAAATTTTCCCAAAAATAAAATATTTAGGTGGCGACTCTGTATCTGGCAAAGCAGTCATGTTTGGCACTTCTTTCAAAAATCTGTTTTCTCAAAACGATTTGCCGGATTTGGACTCTTTGGTTCAGATTACGAACCGTGACAATTTGAGTCCTGAACTGTAGTGAGCCCAAAACGAACGGAACGGGACTCAACCCTCCTGGGGCGTTCGGGGACGTCTACACCCCCTCACTGCTTAAACCAAGTGAGATGGTTTTACCATGGTTGGATGTCAATACGATCGAGATAACATGGCCACGCTAAAGCTGCAGACTAGACCGAGCTCCAACTAGCTCGGTTCTTCCTTTCACTACGCGTGTACCTCAGTTGACATATTCCAACTGGGTTGTCTGAAATCGTGCTATCCACAATGAGCTTGGACCGAGCTATCTAACAGCAAGGTCCTAAGCAGAAGCCAACAATACCTCGGCTCAAGATGGTTTGACCGAGCTAACTGTCACCGTGCCGACCGTGGTGACCGAGCTATCTGCAAGGTTCTCTGGGACTGGGCTAACTGTAAGGCTCTCTGGGACCGGGCTAACTATTTGGCCCTTTTACTCCGTCCTTCTCACTGTAGCCCATAGAACGGCCATCACCTAGCTCGGCCCAATTTCCTCATAAATTACCCTCTCAATTGCCCCTTAATTCTATCTGCGTAGCATGATAGGGATTACCTGTCACCAGCCGAGCTAAAAGCTTTAGCTTGTCAACCGTGCTAAAAAACCTTAGCCTTCCAACCGAGCTAGAAACTTCAACCTTCCAACCAAGCTAAACTCACACCGGGCTACTTTAATATGCCCAGTCAAAAAACGTCTCTTCAATCTTTGTAACTGAACCGCTTCTTATTCCAAGGACACGTGGCACAACCTTATTGGCTCAGTGTAGCTGTCACGCGCCCTCGTACCTCGCGATATTTGAAGAGTCCCGCCCAAAACTTGAGTTTCTCACCAAAACCCTACTTTTTGAATCATTTACTCATACTATTCATCTTCTTCTCTCTCTCTGAGTCTCCATTCCTACTTGACCCTGCATTTTGCTGAGTTCGTGTTTTCTGCTACCATTACTTTCATCTTTAGTACCCTCACCTTGAACTGGTATGTTTGCTCAAACTGATTTCCTCTTTGTTGATTTCACACTTGTTTGTGACACATAATATGCGTATTTTGTATGTTTTTTTGCAAAACACATATTTCATCTTTGCTTCTATTTTTCTGGGAAAAATCCATGTAGTAGAACCTCGAATAATCTGAGAAACACTGATTTTGATCCAAAATTACATTTCTACCGAACTAAAAATTTGTTTGCCTCGGTTGCATGCCTAGCTTCACCTAACAACCGAACTATAACCCCATACTATACTTGTAGTTTCCATGGGTTAGGTACCTTTAGCTTCATCTAACCGAGCAATCGAATCGTACTAGGTTTGTGCAATACCGTACTTAGAAAGCCTTAACCTCCGACCGAGCCACAACTTGGGGCCAAACCAGCTTCCTTAGTACAAACTGAACTAAGAATGCTGCCCCAAAGGCTCAACCGAGCTAAAAAGCCCCTTGCTCAAACCAAGCTAAAAATTGATAGCACCTTGTGTAGCCGAGCTAGGACTACATTTATCTTGCCCTTGTTTTTTGTAGCACGGTCCAATGATCAGTGCTTAACACCTTTCTTTTTACTTTGCGGACTTAGGTTGGCCAAGCACTCCTCTGATTGCTCAACCGAGCTACTAGGCGCCTTTTCTTGACCGAGCTAATCCTTCAGCTAATTTATTGATAATATATAATCAATGGGTAAATATAGGTTTTTAGTAAACTCACCAGGGGCCATAGCCGAATTCCGTAAGGACTACCAAATTCCAGATGATGTCCACCTTTCATTAGCCGAACTAGACACCGTCCCCCTGGGGAAAACAAGGCTTTGTCCTTTTTAACGTTATTTCCATCGTAGAGTGCGGTCTGCGATTCCCTGTACAACCCATTCTTTGTGAATTCCTTAGACAAACCAAGCTCTGCCCTACCCAACTTTCCACCAATTCTTATCACATAATAAATGGCATTGCCGAGCTAAACCGTCGGGCTGGACTTAATCTCGGTCTAGCCGAGCTCTTCCATCAATACTCCATAGGATCGGCCAAAGATGGCTGGGTTTACTATTTAAGAATAAGGCGCCGGCGTGAAAAAATAATAAAGGATACCCCGGATAAAGACGTGAATGACGATGATTTCTTCTGGGTATCTGGGAATTTTGAGGACCAACAAGCCCAGATCCCTGGCCACAGAATAAATTAGAACAAGGGTGTAGCAGGTAGGGTTACCTCGGCTTCAATGCATGCTTTTCTTTATTTTGGTTTCACTTTCTGAACCGAACTAACTGTTGTCTTCCTTCATGCAGATTTGAACTGTCTCAAGTCCCAATACAGCTACCCCAACTTGAATGTTCTTCGCGCCGCGCTGCGATATCCAAACTGAAGTTGGACTGAGTTACTAAATTTTGAGCCGACCTACCGATATAGCGGTAAACGAAAGACCAAGGTAACTGACTTTTTGTTGGAAGCCTCTCCTGAACTGGACCCAACCTTGCCCCAAATCAATTTGATCCCTCTAACCGCTGAGCAAGAGATGGCCAAGAAACGAGCTGTAAGGGCCCTCTTGACCGAAACAAACCAGCCTGAGGTACCACCAGCCGGTCAGACTCAGGAGACCGTGGTGGCCCTTCCATCCTATCAACCCTCATCATCTTGTCCAAACAAGCATACTCGGACTTCCACAACTGAGCCACGCCTTGTTGATGAAGAAGATACCATCCTTCCACCAAGCCCTCCACCGAGCCCACAACCGGAGCGCTCTGACCGAGCTAGCTCTTCCAAGTGGGCTCCAAAGATCACTTTTCAGAACCGTGTTATACGGGATACTGATTCAGTGGTCGCTGAAAAAGACCACCTAATGGCATTCAATCTGGCCAAGAGCGTTTTCCTTCCAGCTGACATGGAGCACCACAACCATCTCACCGAGCTGAAGGCCATTCGATCGGCCACAAAGTCAATGGTGCTGGTAAGTAACCTCCTTTGCTTATCTTTCTAATTTGCACAACTTTCGGCTCGGTTTTACTACAAGTCTCTTTCCATTTTTTTGCAGGCCATGCAGAAGAACCACATCGCTCACAAGCGTGTATTGGAACTTCGCAAAACAACAAGGCAGGCAATGGCCGAGGTAACCGAAAAAATCACCGAGCTAGAATAGGCTAGGAAGCAGATAGCCGAGCTACAAACCGAGAATGGTCGTCTGACCAGTCTTGTTAGCTCAGCTGAAGCAGACAAGCAAAAGGCTGCGGTCGTGATAAAAGCTAAATATCTGCGCGAGTTGGCCAAGCTTGAAGGAAAAAAGAATGCCGAAATAACAAAGCTTGAGAAGAAGCTGGAGAATGCGGAGAACCGCGGTTTCAAAGAAGGCAAAGAACTGTACATCAAGCAGTGTGAAGCTGCGAAGGACCTGTTCTTTAAATGCGGGTGGAGGGGGGCTGTGGCCCAGCTCAGTCATGGACCTGAGACCGAGGTCTTCAATCCTCCTTCATATTTCATACCGAGCTCACTGGCGGAGTATGCTGCTTCCATTCAGCAACAATTTCTGGAGGAGGAGGATGAAGATGAAGCTCCAAAAGACAACACTCAATCTGGTCGCCAGTCTACCTCCCCAACTCGAGAGGTCTCCATCCCACCTTTGCCAGCTGTGTCTGATGCTGTGCTTCCAACCGAGTGGTTGCCACAACCGAGCTACCTTTGGGCAAAGACCGGGTGGTTTTAGATGCCGACTTAGATGACCTGTTTGCTTGACTATGTACTTTTCTTCTTTTTTGCCTTTTGGAAAGAGACTGTAACCGAGCTGAAGTCCCCCCTTTTGTACTTTGATTTTGTATGATCAATGAAATCTTTTTTGTTCCAACTGTTATTTCGGTTAACTGCCATACATGTAACTTTCTAGCTGTAATCTGAATGAAGTATAATGTTCTCAGGCCGAGATACCTTATCCTGGTTATAACTTTACAATCTGACTGGCCATACCTGCCAACCTCTTTAGCCTTGATCCTTATCTCGGCTAAAGAATAATAAGCGTTGGTTTTTCCAGTCAACCACTCTTTAGCCTAGGTCCTTACTTCGGCTGAAGAGTACTAAGTGTTGGTTTTTCCGGCCAACTTCTTCAGCCTAGATCCTTATCTCGGCTGAAGAACAATAAGTGTTGGTTTTTCCAGCCAACCACTCTTTAGCCTAGATCCTTACTTCGGCTGAAGAGTACTAAGTGTTGGTTTTTCCAGCCAACCTCTAAGTTGGTTTTTCTGCCAACCTAGAGTGAAGTGTTTGGTTATTCCTGCCAAACGTCCTGCAACCACTCTTCAGCCTAGATCCTTACTTCGGCTGAAGAGTACTAAGTGTTGGTTTTTCCAGCCAACCTCTAAGTTGGTTATTTCTGCCAACCTAGAGTGAAGTGTTTGGTTATTCCTGCCAACGTCCTGCAGCCTGGATCCTTATCCTAGGCTTAGGAGAGGTGTTAGTTATTCCAGCCAACCTCTAAGTTGGTTATTTCTACCAACCTAGAGTAGAGTGTTTGGTTATTCCGACCAAACGTCCTGCAGCCTGGATCCTTATCCTGGGCTTAGGAGGGGTGTTGGTTTTTCCAGCCAACCACTCTTCAGCCTAGATCCTTACTTCGGCTTAAGAGTACTAAGTGTTGGTTTTTCCAGCCAACTTCTTCAGCCTAGATCCTTATCTCGGCTGAAGAACAATAAGTGTTGGTTTTTCCAGCCAACCACTCTTCAGCCTAGATCCTTACTTCGGCTTAAGAGTACTAAGTGCTGGTTTTTCCAGCCAACTTCTTCAGCCTAGATCCTTATCTCGGCTGAAGAACAATAAGTGTTGGTTTTTCCAGCCAACCTCTAAGTGGGTTATTCTTGTCAACCTAGAGTAAAGTGTTTGGTTATTCCGACCAAACGTCTTGCAGCCTGGATCCTTATCCTGGGCTTAGGAGGGGTGTTGGTTTTTCCAGCCAACCTTTAAGTTGGTTATTCCTGCCAACCTAGAGTAAAGTGTTTGGTTATTCCGACCAAACGTCCTGCAGCCTGGATCCTTATCCTGGGCTTAGGAGGGGTGTTGGTTTTCCAACCAACTTCTTCAGCACTGATCCTTATCTTAGCTGAAGAGAGTGCAAAGTTGGTTGTTCCGGCCAACTATGCTTTCAGTGCGCCTAACTCACTAAAACAATCTTTTACAGAAGGAAATAACGATACTGAAAAGAAACTACTTGTTTTATTGAGAAAGAAAAAATTACAAATACTTGAAAGAAAAGCTAAAAATAAAATAGTTTGAGATTGGCAGTGTTCCATGGCCTGGGAATGGCTTTGCTATCTTTATCTTCCAAGTGGTATGCCATTTTTCCTGCTAATCCAACCACCTTGTAAGGTCCTTCCCAATTAGGCCCTAACTTGCCATCTCCAGGTACCAAGGTATTTCCCATCAATTTGCGCAGTACCCAATCTCCGATTTTGAATTGTCTTGGATGTACTGTTTTGTTATACTTTCTGGACAACTCCTGCTGGTATGAGGCAATGTGAACTAGTGCTCTTTCTCTCTTTCTCCGCAAGATCGAGCTCCAATGCTATGGCTTCTCTATTTAAGTCTGGATCAAAATTTTCACTTCTAATTATGGGAGGCCAACTTCTAGGGGATTACTGCTTCCATTCCATAGGCCAAGGAAAAGGGTGTTTCGCCAGTAGACCGCCGAGGTGTGGTACGGTAAGCCCATAAAACATGGGGAAGCTCCTCGGCCCACTTGCCCTTTGCTTTCTCTAATCTTTTCTTCAATCCATCCAAGACCACTTTGTTTGATGCTTCTGCTTGGCCATTTGTTTGGGGGTATGCCGGTGTAGAGTTGTAGAATTCTATCTTGTATTCTACACAAAAGCCTCTAAAGATTCTGCCATCGAACTGAGTGCCGTTGTCCGATATTGGAGTTTTTGGTATGCCAAACCGAGTGATGATATTTTGCTAGACGAACTTTTTCACATCCTTTTCCTTGATTGATGACAATGCTTCTGCCTCCACCCACTTTGTGAAGTAGTCTGTTGCTGCAAGGAAGAACTTTCTGTTGCCGGGTGTCGTTGGAAGTGGTCCTACTATGTCCAAGCCCCACATTGCAAAGGGCCATGGGCTTGTCAAAGGTAGGAGTTCTCTGGCTGGCTGATGTATTTGGTGTGCGAATTTCTGACATTTTGCGCACTTCTTGACATACTTCTCTAAATCTGCTTGCATGTATGGCCACCAATATCCTTGCGAAATTGCTCTGTAGGCCAATGATCTTCTTCCTTGATGGCTTCCGCATACGCCTTCGTGTATTTCGAACAAGAATGCTTCCACTTTGTTGGGGTGGACACACTTTAGGTAAGGTCTTGTGAAGGATTTCTTGTACAATGCCATTGATGGGGACAGCCAAAAGCGCTGTGACTTTGCTCTTATTTTGTTGGCCTCTTTCTTTTCTTCCGGTAAGACGCCGTCTTTTAGGAACAGTATGATGGGATCCATCCACGAAGGGCCTAGTTCGGCACAACATACCTCTTCTACTTCGTGTTCTTCAATGCTTGGTCTTGGTAGGTAGTCAATCAGCAATGGATGAGGGATGGAGGTATCTGCCATTAAAGCAAAGCCTGCTAGTTCGTCCGCTCTATTTTCTTCCCTGCCGATCTGCTCTATCCGCACTACTTCAAATTTCTTGATCTTTTCTGACTAACTCTTGGTACTTAGCTATCCTGTCATCCTTTGCCTCGTAGTCACCTGAAATTTGGTTTACCACCAGCTGTGAGTCACTGTAAACCATTAGCTCGGTGGCCTTCATGTAGGATGCTGATTTTAAGCCTGCCAGAAGCGCTTCATATTCCGCTTCGTTGTTTGATGCTGGGAAGCCAAGGTTGACTGCTTGCTCCACCACTAGGCCACCTAGTGAGATGAGGACTATGCCTAGTCCTGCACCGTGCTTGTTGGATGCTCCATCCACGAAGAGCTTCCACATCTCTCCAACGAACAGTTTCCAGCAAGTGGAGGGATCAGATGATGCCTTGGGATCAAGAGTGTTGTTGGTGTTTTCTTCAAGGTCCTTGCTTACTGTTTGCCCCTCGCTATCTGATTGTACCAAGTCTTTATTTGTTGGTGAGTCTTGACTTGGTGTAGCATGGTTTGCTTCTTCCTCCCTTACTTTACTCTGGTCTGCCTTAGGGTCTGACTGGGTATCCTACACCAGGGGTTGTGCTATTCCGGCGCCAACTCCCAACCCTAGTTCGGTTGTATCAGTCAGGTCGACTGGGCAGATATGATGATTTCCTGGGGTGAATTCTGCGACAAAGTCTACCAAGGCTTGGGCTTTTACCGCGGTTCTAGGTTGGAACTTGATGTCAAACTGTCCCAACTCTATTGTCCACTTTAGGATTCGCCCAGAAAAGTTTGCCCTCTCGAACAAAGCTTTTAATGGAAAGGCTGTGAGGACGACTATGGTGTGGGCGTGAAAGTAATGCGACAACTTCCTTGAGGCCATCATCAAGGCTAGGGCCAGTTTTTCCAGTGGTAAGGACCTTGTTTCTGCGCCTAGTAATGTCTTGTTGACATAGAAGATGGGCAGATGTTGGATTCCTTCTGCTTGGACCAACACTGTGCTAATTGCGTGCTGTGAAACTACCAGGTATAGAAAGAGTTTTTCTCCAGGTATTGGGGTTACAAGCAGTGGTAGAGAAGACATATATTTTTTCAAGCTTTCTAGAGCGCGGTCGCATTCTTCGTCCCACTCAAACTTGGCTTTTAATGCTTGAAAAAATGGTCGACATCTGTCTGACAACCGATTTATGAATCGGTTGAGTGCAGCTGCCATGCCAGTGAGATGTTGCACTTCTTTTACTGAGTTGGGCCTCTCCAGATCCTGAATTGCTTTGATCTGAGAAGGGTCTGCTTCAATACCTCGGTTGGTCACCAGGAAGCCCAGGAATTTGCTAGATCCTACGCCGAACGCACATTTGGACGCATTAAGGCGCAGCTTGTGCTTCTTTAGGATCTGAAACATTTCACCTAGGTCCTTGAGATGGTCATTCTCATCCTTGCTCTTGACCACCATGTCGTCGATGTAAGCCTCCATTGTTCTGCCTAACAATGGTTCAAACATCTTGGTGACCATCTGTTGGAATGTTGCCCCTGCGTTCTTTAGGCCAAAGGGCATGACCTTGTAGCAGTATAGTCCTCTTGGCGTTGTAAAAGATGTGACCTCCTGGTCTGGTTCATACATAGCGATTTGATGGTAGCCTCTGTACGCATCAAGAAAGCTAAGTCGGTTATGCCCCGCCGTTAAGTCTACCAGTTGGTCTATCCAGGGTAAGGGGAAGCTGTCCTATGCCTTGTTGACTGTTTTGTAGTCTACCCAGATACGCCATTTTCCATTCTTCTTTGGCACCACCACTGTATTGGAGATCCATCTGGGGTAGTGCACCTCTCTGATAGCTCCTGCCTCCAGCAGGTTTCCTACTTCCTCCGTGTCATGACCCAAACCCACCCCTATGGGTTAAGGCCATAACCGGCCAGTAATCGAGTGATTACCTATGGCCTCAACCAAAGAGATGAAAGACTCATCAAAGATAAAGGGGCCGAACGGAAGTAATTCAAAAATTTTATCCATAGAGCCGTGCTTAAATGCACATCATGACACTCCAAACATTTATATGTTAATAACTCACATCAAAATATGTACTAACACAAAACACTGTACATACAGGATCATACAGATTTAAGTCAGTCAACCCAAGACTTATATACAAAAGTAGTCGAATGTATTCGCCAACATAACAAAACTATAAACAAGGGTCAAGGGCGAAGACAGTCTCGTGCGTGAGACGCTCAAGCTGACTCCTCAAAACTTTCACTGTTTCACACAAGTTCACCGAGACTGGTTCTGGACGTCCCTTGGTTCACCTACATGCACATGAATGAGCGTGAGCGAATGCCCAGTGAATAATATCAAATGAGGAAGATATATAAGTAATCACTGAAACAGTTACAACAAATGGCCTTTGGCCCGATCATTTATATCTATCATTCGTATCAATCGGCCTTCGGCCCAATCATTCATGTCAATCGGCCTTCGGCCCAATCATCTATGTCAATCGGCCTTCGGCCCAATCATTCGTATCAATCGGCCTTCGGCCCAATCATTCATGTCAATCGGCCTTCGGCCCAATCATTTATGTCAATCGGCCTTTGGCCCAATCATTCGTATCAATCGTTGTCCACCACTCAAATTAATGGACTTATAAAACTTACATATAAGTAAATAATTGGACAACAGTATATTTCAAATATCTTGTTAAGATATTACTCACAGTGATCGGCTTGTGGATTTGTCCTGGAACTCGACCCTACACATGCCATGAACACAAAAGGGTCACTAACAATTCAATCCATTCAAAATTCACATTTTCCTCTTTAGGCTTCATTCTTATCTCTTTAATTCAATTACAATGCTCAATGTATGCCTAAGAGTGTTTAGGAGTGAAAGGGAACGGAAAACAGAACACAGAATACATAAACAAAATTTTAGAAAACAGGGTCCCCACTCGAGCGGACCCTTAAGGCCTGCAAAAGTATTGGTTGCATGAAAAATACGCTCAAGCGTGGAATAGAGCGCTCGAGCGGAAGGCCTGTCTAGAAAACTACCCGCTCGAGCGTGAGATATCCCGCTCGAGCGGACATCCAATTCTACAAAAAGTGCTGGGAGCACAATTTCCCCGCTCGAGCGTCATGTTCCCCGCTCGAGCGGGCCTCAAAATTCTAGAAAACCCAGAATGTGTTCTTGAGCTCAACTTCGACATTTCAACCACATTACTTGCATGCAATAGCTCAAATTACACATTTACACATGTTAACATGCTACCAATACAAGATTACAACATTAGGAGGCTCAATTTCAAGGATTACACTCTTGCATGTTTCAAATTGACATCAACTTCAACTCTATCATACATATTCATGCATTTCAAGCTCATATCTTCTCAAATTGTACATGCATGTGATGAATTAGCCACATTCTCAACTTAGATAACACCAATGGTGATCAAGGCATGAGCTTCCTTTAGCATTTCACATGGATTAAACACATTTGTGCTCAAACATGCAATATCAAGGTGATTTCCTACATGCATGCACACATTAAGCTTCAATTCAACAAATACAACCCAAATTTCATTTCAATCTTACTCTTGATCACCAAATTAGCTTGAGCACACAACATTACCATTTATACTTCAAGAATTACTCACCTAGAAGCTTTGATCTTCTAAGCTCTAGTCAATTCTTGAGCTAACTCTTCAAAAGATTCAAGTCTTGAACCAAAACTCCAATCCCTTACACTCTTTCTCACTCTAGCCGACCCTCTCCCATTTTTCCTTAGTGTTTGATCAGCCAAATGAGGATGTAAGAGAGAATGGTTCTATAGTGCCTTTTTACATAAATCACCACTCACAAAATAATAATAATAAGCAATTTGGCACTATTCATCGATTTAATCCATTTAATTTGACCTGAATAAATTTTCAATTAAATTTCACCGTAGGCTCTAAAAATTACGCTAATCACAATGGCGTAATCAATTTCGGGTTCTGTGGCCGATAAGGCCCTCAATTTAATTTCCAAAGTAGATTATTCAAACAAATATTCCTACGGTGAACAGATAGAATTTCAAGATCACATTTATTCACATAATGGCACATAAAAATCATGCTAAACACATAATCATACTCAAATTAAGGACCAATTAGCATAATACAGAACAGGGGTATCACACTCCGCCACTATCTCGGCATGGTGGAGTACCGATCTGCGGGTGCGTTGAATGATTGGTCTGGCGGTTATGTGGACGTTCAATTGGTGATAGATGAAGCTTGAGTCAATGCCAGGCATATCATATGGCGTCCAGGCAAACACTTCGATGTTAGAGGTCAAGAATTCCATGACCTCTATTCTCTCAGTGCTGGACATAGATGAGCCAAGCAAAAAAACTTATCCGGGTTCTTTTCATCTATTCTTACCTATACCAAGTCTTCCACTGCCTTCTGTTCAGCGGCTTTGCCAACATCCGCGAACAATTCATTGCTCTCTGGTTCTTCCACCATCTGAACAAACCCCTTGGCAACGCGGCTGCCATTTACTGTGACGAAGCATTGCTTGGACATAATTTGGTCTCCAAAGACCTCTTCAATTACCCCGGCTTCGTTGGGGAATCGCATTACTTGATGGTAGGTTGATGCTATCGCTCTCATGGCATGCAGCCATGTCCTTCCTAAGATTATGTTGTAAGTGGAGGGCACTTTCAATACCCAGAATTCCACTTGTTTTATCATGCTCCCTACTCTGACTGGGAGGATTATCTTGCCAACTGGCCACTCTGGCATTGAGTTGAATCCAATCAGGGGAGATACGACAGGTGCCAAGTCTTTGTCCTTCAGTTTCAGTTGTTTGAAGGTTTCGTAATGCATTACCTCGCACGAGCTTCCTTGGTCGATCAAGATCCGTTTGATGTCGTAATCCATGACGCGGAGTGTGATGACCAGTGCATCATTGTGAGGGCAATATATCCTTGCCAAGTCTTCGTCTGAGAAGGATATGACGTTCGTGGCTTCTGTTCTCCCCTTTTTGATGATAGGTTGCACACTTAATACCTCCCTTAAGTGCTCAGCCTTCTTGATCGTTCCCTTGAGTTCACATACCCGCTCAGGTTCGAATACCCCATGTATTATGTTAATCACGCCTTGAGGTAGGGCGTCGATCGGCATTCCATATGGGTGGTTCTGGTTCTGGTTGGCTGGCTGCGTCTCTCCTTCTATGTACCGATCCAGGTGACCAGCTGCCACTAACTCCTCCAGATGCTGTCTCTACGTGCGTGCAATTTTTAGTGCGGTGCCCCTTTTCCTTATGGAAGGTGCACCGGGATCTTTCGTCGTAGTCCTTTTGCTCTTCTCCCAGCTTAGCTGGCCATTTGACGAAAGGTTCATCATGTATCTCACTGAGAATTCGGTAGATTGGTTTCTTGAATACCGTGGTAATGGCAGTGCGAACTCTCAACCATCTTTTATCTCAGTCCTCTTCGTTGTCTCGCCTGCCTCGTCCATTCTTGCTTGGACGTTCTACCGTGTTGACTTTTGCCGTAGTCTTCTTATCTGGTGCTGCTGTTGCACCAGATTTTGCTTTAGCATGGGCGCCATCTTCCTCCATCCGAATATGTTGGTGCACTCTCTCCATCAAGGCTTCCATCGTGAGGGGTGGCGTCATAGTAATTGAATCCCTCAACCTGTTTCTGACTGGAAGTCCTCTTTTGTATTGTGCGATGGCGAGATTGGTGGGGCAGTCCCCTATTTGGTTGAACGTCTCCCAGTAGCGACTATTGTAGGATCTCAATGTTTCCTTGTCGCCCATGTAAATGGAGAGTAGCTGATCGATCTCCACTGGGGTCTTGGTGTTCGTTCTGAACCTTGTCACGAACGCCTTCGCCAATTGTGCCTAGGAGGCTATGTTGTCTTCTGGTAGTCTTTCGAACCAAGTTAAACCTAGGTCGACAAGGCTTGATAGGAATAGAATGCACATTAAAGCCTCGTTTTGTCGGTATACTGCCATGACCTGGCGAAATTGGCTTAAGTGTGAGTAGGGGTCTGTCTTTCCCTCATACGTAGTGAATTTGGGCTAATGGAAGCCGGAAGGTAGGGGCACGTTCTCAATTGCCGGAATGAACGGCGAGGTCTGTAGTCTTGCCAAGGCTTTGTCTGTCGGTTCGTAAGTGTAGATACCCCATTTTTGACCGTCCATAAGACTTGGACGCGACTGATGGTTTACATGGTGGAGAAAGGTGTGCAGGGGAAAGGTTCAGTTTCTTCGGCAAGGAGAGAGTCAAATCTCAACTTTATACCCCTGTTCTAGACCAAAACGATCTTGATCAAAAGATTTTAGTCTTAAAACCCTCTCTTTCAAAATGTTTTTGAAATAAAGTTTTTACGATGTTCTGAGGCTCGCATTTTGTCAAATGTTGCATTTTTCGGTAAACCGAGCGAGGACAAAGTGGGAATGAATGAAAGAGAGATGAAATCTTTGAAAAATCTTTCAAAACACCTTACTTAGGGGTTTGAAGTTGAAGAAAAGAAAAGAAGAGGGAAGAAATCCAGTCGGGGGAGAAAATGGGCATGAACCGTTAAGAAAGAGTCGAGCAGCCCTCGTCGAATCGGGCCTATTCATTTGGATACTTGGAATCAAGCTATGAGGCCACTACCGTTGGAAAGGTTACTCCCGGGGCTTCATTTTGCACTCAAGAATCTCCTAAATTCAATTCCGGACAGAGGAGATATGGTTGATTGAAGTGGGACATCACTCCGGTTGGACCGAAATCTGCGCGGCTTCACCAAAAAGGGCATAACTTTTTCCACAGGAGAAATTTTGATGCAAGGTTTGCGCCATTGGAAAGCTAACTTCCGGGGCTTCAATTTGGACACTTGAATGGCCACCATTGGACTTCCCAATCACCCACCGGCCACATTTCTTTCCGGCAACCCATTTTTTTGTCCTAAAAGTAGCTGGCCGGCCAGAAAACCTAGCCGGCCGGCCACCTAGCTGGTGAAATGACTTTTTTGCCCTTTTTAACTAGCCGGCCATAACTCCCTCCCCAAGTGTGTCCTAGAAGTGAATTTTGTTTTCCTCTAGGCCTTATGTCCGAGGGTTTGGCCTTTTGGGGGGAAAATTGAATTTAAATCTCCCCCCAATTTTTCCCCCTCTTTTCCACCCATTTGCCTATAAAACCAGCCCCTCCCCTTTAGTTTTAGGGGTTAGAAAATTTTGTTTCAGCCTCTTGGATTGTATCTCTCTCTCTCTATATTCCAACCATCAAACCCTAAGTTTCCTACACCATTTCTACACCAATTCATAGCACAAGACCTCCATCCTCCATTCCAGCACTTTGAGACTCTTTTGAAGAGGTTGAAAGCTCAGATTTTTGGACCAAGAGTTGATGAAAGACTAGTCTTCAAGGGTAAGTCTCATTTTCCCTCTTTTTACTCTTTTCTTGGTCTATATTTTAGCTCCTTATGCTTGCATATTTGGGATCCGACCCTAACTGGAGATAGGCTTGTTTTGAGCTATTTTTCATGTTTCATTAAGGGTCTCTCACTGTTTGAGGCTTCCTTTTTGCACTTACTTCATTATCTCTTTTGTATGCCTATTTCTTGTGTAGTATTTTTGGCCTATGTATAAACTGTTTTGAGCTCTATTGTAAACTGTAAAGTTGCTTATTTTGAGCCCTTCTTCAATATTGTTGAAGGGCTCATCACTTTTTGGAGCCTCCATGTGTCACTTGCCATTGTATCCCACTTTTGGCCCCATTTTTGCATGATTTGTTAGCCCCTTGTGATTCTGTTTTTGGACTCTGGTCCGAACTAAAAAGGGTCCTATTTTGACCCCCTCTTCATGTTTCATTAAGGGTCTTCTACTGTTTGAGGCATGCTTTTTATACTTTGTGTTATAGCCCTCTTTTTGGCCTTATCTTGCATAGTGTTTTGAGCATACTTGTACACTGTTTTGAGTTTGATCATAAACTGTAAAAGGTCATATTTTGGGTCCCTCTTCAACATTGTAGAAGGGCCCTTCTCTGTTTAGGGACAGCAGCTGCCACTTACTTCATTATCTTGCTTTCGGGGCTGTTTTTGCATGCTAGTTTAGCCCCACTTGCGTTCGCTGTTTAGCCTTGCTTAGAACTGTGAATATGCTTATTTTTGGGCTGTCTTGATTCTGTCTTCACATTCCATATTCATATAATGCATGCATTGCATAGTCATAGGTCATTCGGTATGCCTAATTTCATGTTTCGGGACCTATTCCATGCACCGGGTGTTGTTTTGCTATCTTTCGGGGCTGTTTTGCATCACTTATTGCCTCTGAAATTTGCATGATAGTGTGCCATATTCCATGCTTTGCCATGTCATGTTAGAGTGGTATTCATGCCCTAGGGTCGGTCCTCGGCTTGCGTGCACGTGTGCACGCATTTCGAGTGTCTCATTTTCATCTAATGGCCTCTTATGTGAGTGTGGCTGAGGTCCACTTGTGTTAGTGTAAGTCCATATCGCATTGTGTATGCCATTTCATTCCATAGCGTTGTGTATGCTAGGATTGTATGTTAGTGCATCGTGTATGCCATGTTACCTCGTGCATCGTGTATGCCATTTCATAGCATGTTGCATGTTAGGATGTATCTTAGTTGCATTTCATGCATGTCATGCATATTGCATTGTGTTCGGGATAGGGGTTAGCCCGAGCACGGGAAACGAGGTACGTTTCGTACTCCGAGTGACGGAACGTGTCTCAATTCCCCAGTCACCGACACTCCGGATTATCCATGATGGAGTTAGGTCTTAGTTGAGTCTTCATGTGCATTCATTCTATATTGAGTTGTGCAATTCGATTCCTCGGCCATCATGCATCGAGATGCGTGATTGGTGACACGAGGATCGAGGCATGCATACATTTGTGAAAATACATTGCCATGCCCCTTTCCTGCTCTCTGTTGCAGCAAATCAAGAATCAGCAGTCTTCCGAGGCTTGGCGCGCTTTCCAAAAACCATTGCCAAAACAGAGGCTAATTGGGGCATCACAGTGGATTTCCGCGCGAAGGCAACCCGGACATGCATCATTCATCATCTGGAGAAGAGTCAAGACAGTCCATGGCTTGCATGCCAGTTTATTATTTTTCTTAGTTAATTTGTAAATTAATTAGGGATTTGTACATATTTGGACTGTACTATTTATTTGGACCCTCTGTGCGAGGGCAATGTTGTAATAAGTGTGCGTGAGTGTGATGTATGTCTTCCAACCCCACGTCTTTCTTCCCTTTTATTTACCTGCTTATGATGGTTAGATTAGGGCATGTTTCAATTAGCATACAGTATGATAGCATGTTTGCATTCATTCATCTGTTTTGCATGCACCGGGCTCGGCGCATCATACTAACTGCATTTGTATTTCAATTCTAAGTTGAATACATGTTAGCTGTAGCATTCCATACGCCATGATTAGAATAGCCGAGCCTGCTATAGTTTCATTTTTGCATGTGTTGCATTAGGCATTTCTGTGTATTTAGGATCATGCATGGATTTCTAATCGGTTTCTGTTTTGGCTTGGAGTACTCGGTAAGTTTTATGCTTTAGCATCCTTGCATGCGTGTGAGTGACTGCCATGAATAGCATGTTTACCATGAGGCTATTTGCTTATGTGATATAACTGTTTGAATGCTTGTGGGTGAAGGTTGGGTTAGTTGGATTGGAACAAATCATTGACTGTGTGTTTTAAGCCCACTAGATAGTGGCAAAATCATGTTTTCTAAGCCCACCTGAGGGTGGCAAATCCACGTCTTAGCCTACCTGCGGGTAGCACCATCAAGCCATCTTTCAAATAAACAAACATGAAATGTTTTCTTCCAATTCAGGCGACCCGGTCTATACTTGTATGCTGTGCGCATCACATAGTAAATCTAGGCTAAAAACCGGAATAAGAACACACAACGTTTTCAAAAATAGATATCATGGTTAGTAGAGGCCGATCTTTGATCGGGCGAGCGGGGGTGCTCATGAAATGACCTTCCCCAATCGTACCCAAGTTCCCGAGCCGAGGCAACTTTGGTGATGACGGACACGTGGCCTTAGGCAAACGAGTCAGGGTTTCCTAAATTTTCCAAAAATAAAATATTTAGGTGGCGACTCTGTATCTGGCAAAGCAGTCCATGTTTGGCACTTCTTTCAAAAAAAATCTGTTTTCTCAAAACGATTTGCCGGATTTGGACTCTTTGGTTCAAGATTAAGACCCGTGACAACAAATCGAGACTCTGCGCGGGTTGCGCGCCTGGTATCCTCTTTCCATCGTGCCCTTTCTTCTAGCACAGTTTGTAAGTCGGACAATCTAGGCAACTCCGTCTACCTGGATGATGTCTGGTGCGTGCGCGAGGGCCGATAGGTGCTTCCCTCAGTGCATGACCTCTCAGTTCTCGTTCTCTCAGACCTGAAGCAACGAGTCCTGGAAGTCCTGGATTGAGTATCGCCTGTTCTGAGGCTCCTACTCTCTGCTTGCGATGGTGTGGTATGCCTACCACGATCTTCCGAGTGGCGAGGGGGCGTCTTGCTTTTGCGCCCCTCTCCTGTCGCCACCCCTTTTCCTTTAATCTGGCGCTTCATGGATTCCATGTCTGCCGCCATCCTCCTTATTAATTCATCCTGCTCCCTCACTCGATCCTCCAGAACTTGAGGGTCGATCCTACGCCTTTGTCTCTCAGGACTTTGTGAGCGAGAGTGACGAGGGCTATTAGTCCGCCTCCCCCTTGCATCCCTTCGGGGGTTCTGCCGCTGGGGCTCCAAATCCGCCATGGGAAGGATAGGAGGCAAACCTTCGCGCCTCCCACCTCCTTCTGGGGTTTGTCCGTCAATGGCGGATTGCGGCAACTCTTCATTGTACGCCATTACTTCCGATTATTGAGGATAACTTGATTAAGAGGTTTGTTCTTTCTGTTTATTCCCACAGACGGCGCCAATTGTACGAGCAAGAAATATTCTTTCTCGTATAATCCTGTTGATCAAGTCTGTGCTCCTCCGTACGACGTCGCTTTACTCCCTGAAAACACAAACGTGAGCTAGCCGGCGGGTGTGTGCCGAATACCTCTCCGATGCTTAAGTCAGCGAAATAGACAAACAGACAAAAAGCTCTGTGTATTCGGAAATCAAAGTTGTGTTACCTCTTCATAGGTGATGTTATGAGCTTTTATAGGTTCCGTGTGGCACAATCCTAGTAGGACTCTTATTCTTCCATGTAGAGTCCTCCTAGGAATCACATTCCTGAAAGATAATGCTTATCCTTCAATACCCCCCCTCACTGCTTAAACCAAGTGAGATGGTTTTACCATGGTTGGATGTCAATACGACCAAGATAACATGGCCACGCTAAAGCCGCAGACTAGACCGAGCTCCAACTAGCTCGGTTCTTCCTTTCACTGCACGTGTAGCTCGGTTGACATATTCCAACTGGGTTGTCTGAAACCGTGCTATCCACAATGAGCTTGGATCGAGCTATCTAACAGCAAGGTCCTAAGTAGAAGCCAACAATACCTCGGCTCAAGATGGTTTGACCGAGCTAACTGTCAGCGTGCCGACCGTGGTGACCGAGCTATCTGCAAGGTTCTCTGGGACCGGGCTAACTGTAAGGCTCTCTAGGACCCGGCTAACTATCAGGCCGTTTTACTCTGTCCTTCTCACTGTAGCCCATAGAACGGTCCATCACCTAGCTCGGCCTAATTTCCTCATAAATTACCCTCTCAGTATATGTATTTTTTATATTTATTTTATTTTTATGGTTAGTGTATCTATACTATATATTAAGCAAAAGGGGGTTTCTAACCCCAAGACATGTGGGAGTTCCAATATGCCAATCCTAATTTTCTAATTTTTTGTTTTTTTAAAAAAAAAAAAAATTAACCTCAGCATTTATTAACTTCTCTCAACCCATAAGACTTTTTCACTTCTCTCATAATTACTGTAATATCTTTTTTAAAACAAATAATTTATATATTAAAAAAAACCTAATTTTCCAATTTTTTATTTTTGAAAAAAAAAGAAATTAACCTCAGCATTTATTAACTTCTCTCAACCTATAAGACTTTTTAACTTTTCTTATAATTATTGTAGTTTTGTATATTTAAAAAAATTTAAAACAAATTTAAATATCTATATCTATATCTATCTATTTATTTATATCTATCTCTAACCCACAAGTTTTATGGGAGTTACAATATCTGAACCTTAATTTCTTAAATTTTTTTGATTTTTTTTGAAAAAAAAAACTTAGCACTTATTAAATTCTTCCAAGTCTTTTTAACTTGTCCAATACACACACTCTATTTAACTTTTTACATAACTATTGCAAACAGTGAGTCTCCTTTTTGTTTTCTCCTTCTCGACTTCTCACTTCTACACTTTCAACTTCAGTGACCACGAATACAAACAGTAAGTCATCTTTTTGTTTTCTCCTTCTTGACTTTTCCTTTTGTTTACTGTTTTAATATTGTAGTTAGATAGTGCATAAAAATATTTGTGATTTATCTAGCAAAGAAAAAATTATAATTTGATTTTTTAATATGATTGAAGTTAGATAAATATAAACCCTCACAAAGAGAAAAATGTGATTATAATTAGTTGAATGATTCTTTTTTTTTTTTAATGTGATTGTAGTTAGTTTAATAGTTCTTTTTTTTCATTTATTTATTTTATTGTGAGAAAAATGTGGTGTGATTCTAGTTTGTTCAATTACTCTTTTTTTTAATATGATTGTTGTAGTTAGTTCAATGGTTTTTTTTTAATGTTATTTAATCTTTTATTTACTATTTTAATTTTATTTTTAATATGATTGAAATTAGATAAACATAAACACTCACAAAGAAAAAAATGTGATTGTCGTTAGTTCAATGGTTCTTTTTTTTTTTTTAATGTGATTGTAGTTAGTTAATGGTTCTTTTTTTCATTTATTTATTTTTTTTGTTATGGGAAAAATGTGATGTGATTGTAGTTTGTTCAATGGTTCTTTTTTTTTAATGTGATTTAATCTTTTATTTACTGTTTTAATGGTTTTTCTTTACAATTATTTATGAAAAAAATATGATTGTAGTTAGATAGCATAAAAATATTTGTGATTTGATTTGATTTTTTTTCTGATTTGACTTTTAAAGTACCAATTATTGATAATGATTAGATTGTATTTTGAAACAAAATTTGTAATTGATTTTTTTAACTCACTGTGTTTTTTGAAAAAAAAAAATTTATTGTGTTTTTTTAACTATTAATTCACTTAATTTGTGATTTGATTTTTAACACACTGTATTTTTTGAAAAACAAAATGGATTGTACTCATTAGGGTCACATAATGTACCAATTATTGATGATGATTAGATTGTATTTTGACCCCAAAAAAAATTATAATTGATCTTTTTAACTCACTATGTTTTTTTGAAAAATAAATTATTGTGTTTTTTAATTATTAATTGACTTAATTTGTGATTGATTTTTTTAATTATTGATGATGATTAGATAGCATTAAAAAAATTGTGATTTGTATGATTGAAATTATCTCATTTTGTTTATAATTTTATTTTTTAATATTATTGAAGTTAGATAAACATAAACACTTACAAAAAGAAAAATGTGATTGTAGTTTGTTCAATGGTTCTAAATAATCTTTTTTATTTACTATTTTAATGGTTATTTTTTTCAATTATTTTTTTTTATTATGAGAAAAATGTCATTGTAGTTAGATAGCATTAAAAAAAATTGTGATTTGTATGATTGAAGTTATCTCCTTTTGTTTATAATTTGATTTTTTAATATGATTGAAGTTAACTCACAAAAAGAAAAATGTGATTATAGTTTGTTCAATAGCTCTAAATAATATTTTTATTTACTATTTTAATGGTTCTTTTTTTCAATTATTTTTTTTATTATGAGAAAAATATGATTGTAATTAGATAGCATTAAAAAAATTGTGATTTGTATGATTGAAGTTATCTCCTTTTGTTTATAATTTGATTTTTTTAATATGATTGAAGTTAGATAAACATAAACACTCACAAAAAGAAAAATGTAATTGTAGTTTGTTCAGTACTTCTAAATAATCTTTTTATTTACTATTGTAATGGTTCTTTTTTTCAATTATTTTTTTGCTATGAGAAAATGTGATTGTAGTTAGATAGCATTAAAAAAAAATGTGATTTGTATGATTGAAATTACCTCCTTTTGTTTATAATTTGATTTTTTAATATAATTGAAGTTAGATAAATATAAACACTCAAGAGGGTTTTTAACCCCAAGACCTGTGAGAGTTTCAATATCTCAATCTGAATTTTCTAAATTTTTTATTAAAAAAAAAAACTCAGCATTTATTGATTTGGTCAAAATACTATGATCAGCATTTATTAACTTTTTTCAATTCACATGCCTGCATTTATTGATTTGGTCAAAATCTCCTGATCAATATTTAAAATCTCCTTATACAAATAAGTATAGATACAATCTGTGTATAGTTACTGCAGTACCCTTTTCAACTTCTCTCATGTATTACGGTTAGTGATAAGATTATTAAATTATTTTTATAAAAAATCTTTAAAAAAATAAATATTAAAAAAATATATTAAAAAAATCTAAAATAAATATAAATATTTATAATTATAGCTAGTAAGTATGTATGGAAAGGCACTAAATTGAAGGTGCATGCACGAGCTTGCGTACGTGTTTCAATTTCTCCACGTGGGTCCAAAGAAATTTCTCCACGTGGGATTATTTGCAAATGTATTTATAGTCTGCGTTTGGATAAAGGTCGGTTTTTTTGACTTTTAAACTATTTTAATTTAGGATTAAAAAATTTTGTTTGGATAAATTTTTTAATTTTTTTAACTTTTATAAAAGAAAAAATTAAATAATTATGGTTTCAATATAACATTTTATCTTATTGAGTTATAAGAAATTTATTTTATTTTTTTGTGACTAAAATTGCCACAACCCAACCCAAACCTTCATGTCAAACATAACCTTTCTATTAAGAAATCTATAATTTTTTTATTTTGTAACTACAAATATAAAAAATATTATATTAAAAAGTGAAAAAGTCACTAGGCCTAGTTTGGCAAGTTGCCAAAAAGTTAAAAAGCCAAAAAATTACTCAAAAAGTTAAAAAGTTATCACTATTCACCAAAAGTCAAAAATTACGACTGTATAACTCTCAATCCTAATTTTTCCCTACACACTAATTTATATAATTTTTTAATACACATTTTTTCATAAAAAGTAAAAAAGTTAACCTAGATAACCATATTTTTTTCCTCAACATTTTAGTCTAAAAAGTCAAAAAGTGCACTTATTTAGGTAGTTGAAACTTGAAAACAAATAAATAATTAACTTACAATTCCACAAAAATAAACGCTATAAATATCAAATTTCTTTTCATATGAGTTGAATCTGTAACTTCACACTATAAAATGAATTGTTTGGTGCAACTTATTTGAGATACTTGTAATTTTTTTATTTTATTTTAAGAGTTTTGTACAGTTTCTGTTTATATATTAGGCAAAAATAACTTTAAAAAGTTGGAAAAAAAAACTGTGGAAGGTAGGTCAGGGATATTTTTGATTTATGCTTTTGAATTATTAATTTTTAGTTTATAATAAGATGTACCAAACAATATTAAAGTGATGCTATACAATAACTATTAAGCCAAATGTCCTGTTAAGAAATCAACAATGGCCCTATTTGGTAAGGTTTATTTCTAACTTATTTCAGTTTTTAACTTAATTTAAACTATTTTAATGTGTTTGGTTCAACTTAATAATACAGTTTATAGCTTTTTGTAAGTCAAAAATCAACTTATTCTTTGAGTGGGGGAGGAAAAACTTAATTTATAAGTCGAAAATCAGCTTATGTTCACAACTATAAGTTATAAGCTGTTAGGTTACGAGTTATAATCACTTTCCCACAGCTCTACCAAACGGGACCAATATTAGATACACAGAATTCGTCTATAGAAATATACCAAAAATATTATTGTGTAATCCAAATTTATTTTACATATAAATCCAACAATACATGATTAAATCTAAACCTCATTAATTAAATTCGGACCACATCATAATCTTTGTGCTCAATTTCAGTACAGTTAACATAAGTGTGTACGAGGATGTCACATAGAAGACCAATTCGATGTCACATAATGCTGCTATATAAATAGTAATTTTGTTTGACATTTTTATACATAAATATCTGTATAAATAGAAATAAAAAATGCTCTAATTATAAAGAATTTTTCATATGAATGGTATGCAAATGATAATACAATCTTATCTATCTGCGTAAAAATAGACTACATATTATTTTGGAAGAAATTTTTGTATATAAATTTTATTTACATACCAAAATTTTTTTTTTCACAAAATATGTTTGATTTTCTATCCATGTTAGGAAATTTTGCACTTTTCAAAGGTCATATGATTGTAAGAGGTGGAAATTAAATTGGATCCATCGTTATAGAATAAGGAAATAACGTCAGATATAAAATTATTTAACCTTTAAAATATATATGATTCATGAATGTAATTTTATAAATAATATTTTTTTTGAATATATAAGTTAACAATCAACTTCAAATTTAAAATTATTTAACCTTTAAAATATACATGATTTATGAATGTAATTTTATAAATAATATTTTTTTGAATATATAATTTAACAATGAACTTCGAATTTCCATTTTTTTTCATAGAGGTCATCAATGGGATGGGTCGGACGTACTTAGTCCACAATTATTGTGTCCAAATCTCATATTTTAATTAATTTTTCTAATTTTAATCAATCAGCGAGTTATTATGGGTCGGACCTATTTAAAAAAATTAAAATCACATCTCGATCATAAATCTAAATCTTACAAGCTGAAATTAAATCGAACCGGATTATATATTTTTCATTAAACTTATATTATTAAGTTGTACACATTTTTTGTTTACATATTTTAATATTTTCATTAGTTATTTTTCTTGTTTACTTTCTAAACATAATTCAAGTATTTTGAATTTTTTTTTTTTACACTTTTTTACATGTCATATAATCAAAAAACAATCAAGTAGCATATAATATCCACAAGTGAAGGGGAAAAATTAGAAAGAAAAAAAATAAAAAACTTTAAATATGAGAATAAAAAAAATCAAACAAAACATTAGATTTAAAAGAATCAAACTAAATATTAGACTTATGCATGCAGATTTTTACGAATCGAGTTTATGAGTGAACCTGAGTTATAAATTTTTATATAAACTCTTAAATCATACTTTATGGTCATGTTTGATTCACAAGACTAATAGTGAAGTATTAATAATCCTATTAAATTAGTGTAGTATTCACTATCCAGTTGGATTAATATCCATTGGATTAATAATCTCACCCCTACCCCATCACTAATAATCCTCCAAATTTGTTGAATTAATTATCCGTTGGATTAATAGTCCTAAACCAAAATATTAAAACAAACATAGGATAATTGGACCTACGGATTAATAATCTCAATCTCATGTTCTAATCCACCCAATTAAACATGCCCTATGAGTTAAGATGGATTGAATACTTAAACCAATTGAAATGAACCATGATACGAGTTAATCGAATTAGATAATATCGAATTTTTTGTTCACGGAAAAGGGGTGGAAATTAAACTTTGTGTGCGCGCCCGTGCGTGTTAAGTGGAGCATATTTGCGTATGTTACAAACATACTCGTTTTGTGTAGGGCTGCCTACAACATGACACTTGTCACTTGGTGATTTACCACCCTCATCAAAAAAGACACGTGGTTGACTCACTTGATGCTTACATCACGATGATTTTTTTTTTTTTTTTTAAGTGTAAAGGGTGGTAGCTAGCTAGGAATGGATGGGTAGATACATTGGTGCTCAAGCAACAAGTCTAGGTTTTATAATTCACCCAAATAAAAAAGTCTAGGTTTTATAAAAATAAATGCATAATTGTAAAAATAGTGATGCTATATATATTAATTGATATATTAACTAATAGATCAATATATATTATGATATTATTATTAATCTTATTCATTATATAAATTATAAATTTTTAAAATTTCTAAAATTATATCATATCATCTATTAGTATATTAATTGATATACTGATTGATTCATATAGTATTATTCTTGTAAAACTCATTACAAAGGCATGCTTTTCGTTATAATTTTTGTAAAATATTTTCATTGTTGGTGCTCTAGTCTCTAAATAGTTTTTAGAGTTTTATGGGAAAAATTATTAGTTGATAGAATATCATGTGACAATATTGTATATAGTATTTTTTTATTAACCATAAAATATAAAGTCTTTACTATTTTTCAAAATCATGGATTTTATTATTTAGGCCTCATTTGGAAATTTAACTATTTTAGTTGATTTTTTTACTATTTTATGATATGAAAAAAAAAAAAATATTTTGGATGATTTGTGATTTGTGATTTTTTTTTTATTTTTTATTTTTTTGTAATTGACATCGGTGGGCCCAAAGAGATTTTTGGCCCACCACTTAGAGCCCAATTCACGATTTAGGCACTAAAGTTCAACACTACTGAAACTCAACGTGGCACTAAGAACCAATAACATCCAAACACTTGTCAAGAGGAAAACCAACCACGTAAGTAGACAAAAATCCTACAGAGTTATTGCACCACACATTAGCCATTAATGAGGCCCCTGCAGCATTAAATGCGATAATCCATTCACGTCAAAATAGGCAACCTCACCATGAACAAGGTAAGTTAGAGCATAGACTTTCGGCAAACGGGATAGGTCGGAGTGGACAAGGAAATGATGAACAAAGGATATAAGGAGGTTTCCAAAACACAAAAAAGGTTAAGTTCCCTATCATTACTCTCTCTCCACTGGCCATTAACATCTCTCTTCTAACTTGATCGTCGGAGGGTCCGTAGAGGGACTCTCGTTCCCCGCTGGGCATTTGTGCAGGTACCCAGGTGGGTTTAGTGATTTGAGAATGGTGTTGGAAGCAAGGATTAGCCTGACTCGACCCCCAGGTATTAGCGATATTATCAGTTGGCACCGTCTGTGGGAACGCTACTCCGCGTGATAGTTGTGCTCATTGTTACTGGAGACCCATTCCCGATAATTCCTCCCCGCCGGCCATCAAGGTGGATGGTTACAACGAGATCCATGGCTTCTCAATACAACACTGTCGATCTCTAACCCGTCCCTCCCAATCCAAACAACCCACCTCAGTACTTCACAGAACTCACCAACAGCATCAACCGCTTGGCCGAGCAAAACCAGGCCTTGATCAACACTTTGCCCCGACGAAACCTCCCTATACCTCCTCCACCACCACAAGATGTCCCTCTCAATCGAGAACAAACCCCGAGCCCTCCCTTCCAACAAGCCCACATCTCCAACTTAGAAGGTCGGTAAGCCCCACCCTAAGACATGAACCCGCCACCTCGAGGTTTACATCCGTCCGCTCACACATCTGCCCCTAAAGGAGAGGCTAGTAGTGTCTAGCCTCCACTGCACCCGGGAGGAGACAATGTTCCCATCTGGGATGTGGAACTCCAAGCCATGAAACTCTAGCTTCAAGAAGTCATGCAGAACATACAGAATAAACCCTCTACAACAGCCAACTCCCCGTTTGTCGCCTCCATCAGGAACAAACCCCTGTCTCCCAAGTTCAAAATGCCCTCGATCGACTCTTTCGACGACACGACGGACCCAGTTGACCATTTGGAGACTTACAGGACACTAATGATCCTCCATGCTTTTCCTGATGAAATCATGTGTCGAGTTTTCCCCGTGATGCTTAAAGGGTCAGCTCGACTATGGTTTAGTCAGCTACCGCCAGACTCCGTCTCTACTTTCCAACACCTAAGCGATTCCTTTCTGAGCCATTTCATCGGCGCTCAGCGCCAGTGGCGTCCAGCAACTCAGCTTCTTAATATTTGACAGATGGAGAGGGAGTCGCTACGTAGCTTTGTCACCCGTTTCAACACCGAAGCCCTACAGGTGGCAAAAAACGACGACAAGGTCATCCTCACGGCTTTCATGGCCAGTTTACGATCATCCGATTTCCTTTTCTCCCTCTCCAAAAACCTGCCAACCTCCATAGCCAACCTCCATGGCCACTCTCCTTTCCCAAGCCTAAAAATATATGAATGCCGAAGACTCTCTGGCAGTCCGCCAAGACACTACAACTAAAAATCCAACCCCCAGGGAAAAGAGAAAGGAATCTGAAATCAGACCCTCTCAATATACACAACAAACCCCTCAGTATACTGACCGACCCGCTCGGGCCGACCGCTCGGCACCTGCCCAACCGCCCGGTCGGTTCGAGCGGTACACTCCCCTCAATTCCCCCATAGAACAAGTCTTGAACCAGATCTAACGAGATTGCAACCTAAAACGGCCCCAACCATCACGGTCTCCTTCCAACTAACAAGATCAATCCAAGTAAAACACTGAGAAATGTGTTAACCTTAAAGACTAGGTAGAGAATTTGCTACGCTAGGGTCGCTTTAGTCGGTTCATGGCAGCCCGTCCCCCGCAGCGGCCAATGAACGAACCTCTCGGGGGACATCGCCGACATACTCCTCCTCGACAACCCGCACAACCTAACCATGACAATGATCGGCCCCAGCCCCAACCCAGAGCACAAGGCAACCCTGCTCCCCCAGCTGAAGAGATCAGAGTCATCGCTGGCAGGCTTGCATATGGAGGACCATTCCGTTCAGCCCAGCGAGCTGAACTCAGAAAAATCAAATAGGACTTTGATAAGGAAGTCGCCACATTGGATCGCCCCTTCAAACACTCCAAGCAGTGGATTGAACCCATCACTTTTACGGAGGTAGACTGCACAGGCATCCGTTACCCCCACGACGACCCCCTCGTCATCTCTGCTCTTCTATGCAATTACAAAGTCAGACGGGTGCTCATCGATAATGGCAGTTCTTTAGACATCATCTTCCTGAACGCCTATCGCCAGCTCAAGGTCGGAAAAGAAAAATTGTCCCCTCTTCAAACCCCACTGGTGGGCTTCATGGGGGATCGGGTGACCTCCATAGGATCCATCAATCTTCCCATCACCATTGGAGAGTATCCACGGCAGACCACCAAGTTACGCACTTTCCTTATCGTCGACTGCCCTTCTGCTTATAACATAATCCTTGGACGCACAGCTCTTAACACTTTTCAAGCTATCACCTCCACATACCATCTAGCCATGAAGTTCCCCACCGACCTCGGGGTTGGCATTAGAAGGGGCGAGCAAACGGTGGCTAGAGAATGCTACGTCGCCTCACTAAAGGCGGTCCAGCTGAAGGAGGCTATGATCATCGAAGGACTCAACGTCCGGGATGAAGAAGAAGTAGTTAGAGGGGAACCAGTGGAAGAGCTTGTCAAAGTCCCAATTGATCCTACCAACTCAGCCAAAACAGCCAGGATTGGCAACCAATTATCCTCCCAGGCCAAGGCCGATCTCGCAGCTCTCCTAACCGAGCACAATGATGTGTTTGCCTGGACCCACTCAGACATGTCGGGCATCGATCCTTCTTTCATCACTCATCGTCTCAGTATCGAGCTCCACTTCCGACTTTTCCGTTAGAGGCAGTGTATTTTTCACCCGGAATGCAATGCCCTCATCGCATTTGAAGTAGACAAACTATTGAAAGCATAGTTCATAAAAAATGTGGACTACCCCAGGTGGCTGTCCAATGTGGTCTTGGTTCGCAAAAACAATGGTGAATGGCGACTCTATGTCGATTATTCTGACCTTAATCGAGTTTGCCCCAAAGATAGTTATCCCTTCCTCTGGATAGATTCGCTAGTCGATCCTACTGCCGGACATCAAATGCTTAGTTTCATGGATGCTTTCACAAATTCATGGATCCTATTGCCGGACTCCGGCTACAATCAGATTCTGATGCACCCAGCTGACCAGGAGCACACCTCCTTTATCACAGATTGTAGACGTCCCCGAACGCCCCGGGAGGATGGGTCCCGTTCCGTTCATCTTGGGCTCACTACAGTTTGGACTCAAATGTCACGGTTCTTAATCTGAACCAAAGAGTCCAAATCCGGCAAATCGTTTTGAGAAAACAGATTTTGAAAGAAGTGCCAAACATGGACTGCTTTGCCAGATACAGAGTCGCCACCTAAATATTTTATTTTTGGAAAATTTAGGAAACCCTGACTCGTTGCCTAAGGCCACGTGTCCGTCATCACCAAAGTTACCTCGGCTCGGGAACTTGGGTACGATTAGGGAAGGTCACTTCGTGAGCACCCCCGCTCGCCTGATCAAAGATCGGCCTCTACTAACCATGATATCTAGTTTTGAAAACATTATGCATTCTTATTCGTTATTAGCCTAGATTTACTATGTCATGCGCACAGCATACAAGTATAGACCGGGTCGCCTGAATTGGAACAAAACATTTCATGTTTGTTTTTTGAAAGATGGTTTGCTACTTGGAAGTAGGCTTAAAATGCGGATTTTGCCACCCTCTGGTGGGCTTAGAAAAGATGGTTTTGCCACTATCTAGTGGGCTTAAAAAAAAAAAACTCACAGTCAATGCATTGTTCCAACTCAAATAACCAAACCTTCACCCACAGGCATTCATGCAGTTATATCACATAAGCAAATAGCCTCATGGTAAGCATGCTGTCATGGCAGTCACTCACACACATGTAAGGGTGCTAAAGCATAAAAACTTACCGAGTACTCTAAGCCAAAATAGAAGCTATGCTAGAAATCCATGCATGATCCTAACTATACAGAAATGCCTAATGCAACACATGCAAAATGCAACTATAATAGGCTCGGCTATTCTAAACATGGCATATGGAATGCTACAGCTAACAAGTATTCAAGTTGGATTTGAAATACAATGCAGTGAGTATGATGGCTGAGCCCGGTGCATGCAAAACAGATGAATGAATGCAAACATGCTATCATATTGTATGCTAATTGAAACATGCCCTAATCTAACCATTATAAGCTGGTAAATAAAAGGGAGAAAGACGTGGGGTTGGAAGACATACATCACACGCACGCACGCACACTTATTACAATTGCGCCCTCGCTCGGAGGGTCCGAATAAATAATATACAGTCCCAATGAATAAGTTACAGTCCGAATAAGTACAAAATCCTAATTAATTAACAATTAATCTAGGAAAGCAATAAATGGCACGCAAATCCATGGACCGCCTCGGCTCTATTCCAAATGATGAATGATGCATGCTCGGGTTGCTCGGCGCAGAAATCCATTGCGACGCCCCAATTAGCCTCTGTTTACAATTAAGCCCGGAATGTTGCGCGAAGCCCCAAAAGATTGTCGATTTTTGATTTACTGCAACAGAGAGCAGGAAAGGGGCATGGCAATGTATTTTCACATATGTATGCTTGACTACTCTTCCGGGAGCGTAGTCCTCGATCCTCGTGCCACCAATCGCGCATCTCGATGCATGATGGCCGAGGAGTTGAATTGCACGACTCAATATGGAATGAATGCACATGAAAACATAACAAGGCCTAGACTCCATCATGGATAATCCGGAGTGTCGGCGACAGGGAATTGAGACACGTTCCGTCACTCGGAGTACGAAACGTCCCTCGTTTCTCGTGCTCGGGCTAACACCTATCCCAAACACAATGCAATATGCATGACATGCATGAATGCAACTAATATACAACCTAGCATACACAATGCTATGAAATGACATACACAATGCTCGATGTAACACGGCATACACAATGCTCTAACATGCAACCTAGCATACATAATGCTATGAAATGAAATGGCATACGCGATGCATGATGGACTCACACCAACATGAGTGGACCTCAGCCACACTCACATCAGTGGCCATTAGATGAAAATGAGACACTCGAAATGCGTGCACGCATGCACGCAAACCGAGGACCGACCCTAGGCACAAATGCCACTCTAACAAGGCATGGCAAGGCACAAAATATGGCATACAGAACATGCAAGTTCCAGCACTGAAATGTGATGCAAAATGGCCCCGAAACATGGAAACATGGCACCCGATGCATGGAATGGTCCCGAAACACAAGACTAGGCACATGCATTGACCTATAGCTATACAAAGTATGCATTATTTGATCATGAAGCATAAAGACAGAACCAAGCCAGTCCCAAAAAATGAATATTTCTAGTTCAAAGCATGGCCAAAAGATGCTAGCAAGATGGCCTAACATAGCATGCAATTTTGACTAGCAAACATGGTTACATGGCAAGTATATGAAGCATATGGAATCTCACCAAACCAGCCAAAATCAGTGAACAAAATATGCCCAAATAACCATTGAAATGAAGTCAACACATGCAAAAATGATGAGCTCCTTTAGAGGGCTATGCAAGGGATTATTAAGCACATACAAGATGGATACTTAGCATGGCACAAAAAACTCTGAAAATCAAATATGATAGCTCCAAAACTCACCAAATTGGGTCTGAAAGTGGCTAAGAAGCATGCAAAGAGGGGTCCCTTTGGAAGGCCAAAATGACCATCAAACAAGTCAAGGTGAGAGGGGGTCATCCCCCTCTGATTTGGAGGCTCAAAACAGTGTGTTAACCACTGAAAATCCACTGGATTTCAGTGGCTAGATGGCCAAACAAAGCATGCAACAAGAGCTTAGGTGTAAGGCTCAAAATAAGAGACAATCAAGCATACAAGGAGGCATATGACCTCAAACAAAAATAAGACCTTAAACAAACTTGAAGATGAGATTAAAACAAGATATGTTTCAGTTTATGACAACTCTAAAAAATGAACACAAGTAGGGCTAATCTATCACGCAAAAATGGCCCTATAAGAGAGATTAGAGACAAGGGACAGTAGCTGGCCCCAAATATCAAAGAGACCTTCAACAAAGTTGAATAGGGGCTAAAAAAAAGGCACTTTACAGTTTATATCAAGTCTCAAAATGAGCACAAGAAGGGCTAAACTATCATGCAAAAATGGGCCTACAAAGAGAGATATGAGACAAGTGGTAGTAGATGGCCTCAAACAGAGGAGAGCCCTTCAACAAAGTTGAAGAGAGGCTCAAAAAAAGACAATTTACAGTTTATATCAAGTCTCGAAAATGAGCACAAGAAGGGCTAAACTATCATGTAAAAATGGGCCTACAAAGAGAGATAGGAGACAAGTGGTAGTATATGGCCTCAAACAGAGGAGAGCCCTTCAACAAAGTTGAAGAGAGGCTCAAAACAAGACATTTTATAGTTTGTCTCAGAGCCCATAAATGCTCAAAAACAAGGCTAATATATCATGCAAAAATAGGCCTAAAAGAGGGATAGAGAGACAAGAGGTAGTAGGAGACCTCAAAAAACAAGAGGTCCTTGATAAAACATGGAGAGGAGCTCAAAATATGACTATTTACAGTTCAGGTCGGAGCCCAAAAATGTAAGCAATTATGGCTTATAGATGAAGCAAGAAAATACTAGAAAAAGGAAAAAAAGACTCACCCTTGTAGAACCAACCTTCAGCAGCTTCTGGACCAAGAAGAGGAGCTCCTAGCCTCTGAAAATCAGCCTCAAAGTGTTGGAATGGAGGTGGAGGTGTGGTGCTATGGGGTGTAGGGTAAATGGTGCAAAAAAACAAGGATGTTTTGAGGTTTGGAAGAGAGAGAGAGGGAGAGTTGCATGCAAGGCTCCAAACAATTTTTGTAACCCTTCAAAATGGAGCTGGGGGGCTGGCTTTATAGAGGAGAAGAGTGGAGGAAAGGGGGGGAAAATCAAATTCAAATTTCCCCCCCCAAAAGGGCAGATCCCCGGGCAGGGGTCTGGGGGAAAACTGAGGGTACAGCTGTAAGGAACAAGGAGAGAGGAACACGGCCGGCCAGGTTCAGGAGGTTCAGGTGGCCGGCCGGCCAGGGTCAAAAGGGTCAAGCAAATTTAGTGGCTGGCCACCCCAAAAAGGTAGCCTCCAATGTGTGTACAACACAGCTATGTGGAGAAAAACCAGGAAATGTAACCAGGAGAGAGAAAAACCAACTTTTTAGAGGGGTTCAAAAGGGTCAGGAAGAGTTGATGGCCGGCCTATCCATATTGGTGGCCTCCCAGGTGTGTACAACACAATGGTGTGGAGAAAAGTCAAAAAGTGGCCCGGGGATGGAAAAAGTCAGCTTTCTAGTGAAGAAAACGGGCGATGAAGAGCGATGAAGGAATAAAGCTGGTCTTCAGAACAATTGCTGGCCTCCCACCCTTCTACAACCTTCCTAACAATGAAAATAAGGTCTCCGCCAAAAATGAACCGAAACCGATGTAAAACGAAGGTTCGGGGGCCAAAACGCGCGGCCCGGGGCCCCGAAAACAAGCTGTTAAGCACCGGAGGTGGCGTTCGACCACGAAGTTGGTCTCTCGAGCCACAGTGTCCCTCAAAAGGGAGGAAATAAGATGTATGCCAAAAACCGGAGCAAACGGAGATGGTTAAGCGGTCCCGAACCGAGGCACACGGCCGACGGCTCCGAAAACCGGGAACCGGGCTCCAAACAGGAAAAATGGCCTACGACCACGAAACGTAGCCTACGGCCACTGAGAGATGATCTACGAGACCTCTCCCTCCCTTCGAGAAGAGAAAACGGAGAAAACGGAGCCTGGTTCGCAAACCGAGGCAAGGCACAAAAGAGTCCGGAAGTCCGGAGGCAAGGCTCGCAGCCGTGACTTCACAACCTCAGAACGAGCACAAAATGCAACATCACCGAGCGCTCAGTTGGTGACGCCTGAGTCTTAAGGTCGGTCAAAAATGGGGTGTCTACACAGATAGAGGAACTTATCACTATCGTGTTATGCCGTTCGGATTGAAAAAATG
>JAPPVO010002269.1:0-35033 GCA_030407325.1 Camellia japonica
TAAGAAATTTGAATTCGAGGTGTTAATGCCCTAAAATCACCAAACGGCGTCGGTTTGCACGAAACTTGGCACACACGACCGCCTAGGCACGATAGACTTGTGGGAGAAGACGGGACTCGAATTGGGTTCCCGGTTTGGGAGTTAGAGTCGGATTTCGGTCTAGTCAAAATTATTTACTAAACTATCTTTCTAATTATATAGTAGTTAATTTTTTTATATTTTTCTGTAATTAAAATATTAACACCATTATATTGTTATTAATTATTTTTATTTTATTTTTTTCAGATATTTCTGAATAGCAATTTGCTTCTTGTGGAATGAGGGCGTGTAAAGATTATGACCAACTTTTGTTTTTGTAACCAACGAAAGAATCAAGACGAAAACTTTTGGTTTGGTTTTGATTTTGATTTATATTATTTAAATTTGTGAACAACATTATGTATGTATTATGTGACATTATGTAGTGGCATAATTTTTATTGTTATGAATTTTTATTTATGTATTGTTATGAATGGAACAACATTATGAATTTTTATCATTTGTCAACTTTTGTTTATGTATATATTTATATTATTATGTAATTTTTGATTTTTTTTAGTTATTTTTCATTTAATACAGGTGATTTTTATTTTTTAATAATTTTAAAACAGGATTTTTTTTTTTTTAAATTTTTTTTGAGACGGCAGAACACCCCGTCGCAAAAAAGAAATTATACCAGACTTTTTGCGACGGCACCCATACTGTCGCAAAAGGTATGAAATTTAATAGAAAAACAAGGCTTTAGCGACGGTATAATTGCCGTCGAGAATAGTCATTAGCGACGGCTCAGGTTGCCGTCGACTATAGTCAACAGCGATGACACTTTTTAGCGATGAAATTTTTACCGTCGCAAAAACCTCTTTTACCGACGGCAAGACTGTGCCATCGCAAAAAAATCAGATTTTCATCCATTATTGGCAACAGAAATTTGCCGTCGCAAAAAAGAAATTTTCCTGTCGTTAAAACAATGGCGACGGTACTTGCCGTCGCTAAAATCCTTTTGCAACCCTTTTGTTGCGACCCCCACTTGCCGTCGCAAAAAGATATTTCACCATTATAAAAAGCTTTTGAGACGGCGTGCGAAGTATTTGCGACGGCGTTTTACCGTCGCAAAAAATAATTTTTTTTGTAGTGAAGGAAAAAGAATAAAAAATTCAGACCATTCGAACCTTGATATTTCAAACTACTTAGCATAACTGATTTTAATTCGAATGAATAAAATAAAAACGGTCATTGTCGAGAAAGGTAAAGTGTAATTTGCTCTTATTTTTATCCACCAAATATTCTGAATGAGTGTTAGTAGAACGTAAAGACATCTACAACACTACTTAAAAGACTACCCATTTGAGTAGTGTGTTCAGTTGTTATTATTCATAATTGTACTTTTTTAAGTTAAAGATAATTATTAAAATTTAATGAAACAAACAATATCTTATTATTAGGTACTTTCCATGATATAAAATATTAAAAATAAACAAGTAAGATATAACTGTGTTTATATATAAAATATCAACAATGATTCATTCCATTAAAAATACCATCACTAATAGCACTAATGCATTAAAAAAATAAAAAATAAAAAAACAATTCTAAGACTAAAATATCACATCATTTCTGGCGGGACTCACTGTCACCTAATTAGTGGGAACACTAATTAGTGCTCCCAAACATTTTTCATAAAAATATTGTACCAATATTTTTATTAAAAGCCTCATGCGAAAGTGAAACACATGGCGTGGACCTCATGTGAGTAGTAGACATTTCAAAAAAATATTTGTAAAACACTAGATCACTAAAGTTCCATTTGGGAACAAGTTTTTTAATAATTTTTTAATTTTTTGATTAAAATATGATATAAATAATTAGTATATTTAGAATGATTTTTTAATTTTTTACGAAAAGATGTGCAAAAAGTAGAGAGATTGTTTAGTTTGTTTTTTAGAAAAAATTTTGAGAAAAATTCTCTACAAATAAATTTTCAAAGTAGTCAAACCAAACAAATTTTTTCAAAAAAAAATCTCAAAATTTTGTTTGATTACCTACTTTCTAAAATCACTCCCTCTCTCATACATATCAAATCAATCATTTTTTTTAAAACTCTTCCCCAAAACAACTTTTCAAAACTATTTCTGAAAAAAGATAAACCAAATAAATTTTCGTATTTTTTATCTCACAAACTACTCTACAAACACAAACCAAACACACCCAGAATCTTTGACTTTTTGGTATGACTTGTTGACTAACTTTTTAACTTAAAAAAGTGATTTGCCAAACGAGGCATAAGATTACCCTTACATATAAAGATTCATCCTATTTATAAATAAATAAATAAATTGAAATCAACTCTATCACATAAAAAATTCACAATAAAAAACAGTTGTCTATAAATTTGCAAAACATACAATCACTCACCTTTGGTGACCATGAATTCATCATCAATAATCACTCTCCGTCCATTCCGATTAACCGACGTAGACGATTTCATACTATGGGCCGGCGACGATCGAGTGACTCGCTCGATCCGATGGAACACAATCACCACCAAAGAAGAAGCGTTGACTTTCATCAGAGAAGTATGCATCCCTCACCGTTGGCGCCGATCGATCTGCATCGACGACCGTTCGATCGGATTCGTATCGATCTTCCCTGGATCGGGCGACGATCGGTGCAGGGCGGACATAGGGTACGCCATAGCGGCGAGCTACTGGGGGCAGGGGATCACAACCAAGGCGGTGAAGATGGCACTGTCTCAGGTGTTTTTGAACTTTCCTGATATAGTGAGGTTGCAGGCTTATGTGGATGTAGAGAATAAGGGCTCTCAGAGGGTGTTGGAGAAAGCTGGGTTTATGAAGGAGGGGCATTTAAGGAAATACACCTTTCTTAAGGGTGATCTTCAGGACTTGTTTGTCTACAGTTTTCTATCTACTGATTCTATTCCTGAAGACCCTTGAGACATGTCTTTCGTGGAAAATTTGATGAATTTCACCAATATTTTTCATCATTTGTATAAATATCATTATTATGTACATCTGTTGCGGATTTGTGTAGAATAATCGAGAATTCTTGCTTTGAAAAAGAGTTGAATTTACTCTTAATATGTAAATTTTCTATGTTTTGTGAGAAAAATGATATTTGTATAATCCTGAATTAAGAAATAAATATAGCACGTTTCAATTAGAGTAATAAATAGAAATGTTAAAATCTCTTGTACCTAAGGTTGATCTGGTCTAATTTCGAACTTTAAAATCTCTTCCAAACAATCTTAAAATGAAAAATTATTTTTTACGAAAAGATATACAGAAAAGTAGAGAGATGATGTGATGGAAAAAAGATAAAAAGATGAAATATTTGAAGTATGCCAAACTTGGCCTTAGTGCTATATCGTTATTTTTTTAATCATTTCTTTGTTTTTATGGTCATGCGATTATTTAGAACCTTGCTATTAGTTAGGCAAATCACCTATATGAAATTCTCAAAACACAATATAATTAATAGAACACTCGGACCATAAGGCCTCGTTTGGGAACCTTCCCTTTTAGTCAAAAAGTCAAAAAATTACTAAATTAGCCAAAAAGCCAACAACTCATACCAAAAAGTCAAAGATTCTCTTTTTTCTCTACTTTTTACACATCTTTTCGTAAAAAGTCAAAAAGTCATTCCAAACATACTAGTTTTTTTTAGCTCATATTTTAGCCAAATAGCCAAAAAGTTACTAAATTAGCCTGTTCCCAAACGGGGCCTAAGTCTATTTTTAAATTTTTTGGGAGAAGCTTTAATCTTTTTGGACTAAAATGATACAATTTGTTCAAAAGGATAACTATTTATTGAATATTAGACATTTCTCAACCTCACCATCACCAATTGCTATTGTCGGCTGTTTAATTGTTGCCGCTGATGACTTTTCCATGACTTTTTAACATATCCTTATCACCAAATAAGATTTTACTTTTTTTTTTTAATAAAATAAGATTTTACCATAAATCTAATACCTTATACTCCCTCTGAGATAAACTTTTTACCAAATTTTACTAATTAATTATTACAATTTCCAACCCATCTAACGCGAACTCATATATTAATATAAACAAATAATATAAAGCTAAACTGTTAGTAATAATTTTATCATCTAAAGTGCATATTTTTTATTTTTAAAAAAATAATACCAAGTAAATTATATATCTATTTACGTACTAGTATATAACATATTACTAGTAATGATCAAGTCAGATTGGGTCATAAATAACATTTTCAAGTCTAACTAATTTAATAAATAAATTTAAAAAGTCATCTTTATTGGCTTTGTCAGCTTATATATTAATCTTAAAACTCTATAAAAAATAAAAATAAAAATGTTAGTCAGCAGACCAATATGCACACCAGTCTCATACCATAGTCTCAATGCAACTCTTCTCTTTGTGGAGTTTAAAAAATTTCAATTATCTGTAATCTTATCTTGCATGTAATGGGACTATTTTGTTGTGTGGTTTGCTTAAAAAATATGGATTACATATCTACGTGTGCATGCATATGTGTGTATGTGTATACGTGTTATGCCCTTTATGTACACTCTAAATAACATTTAGGTACATAATCCAACAACTATTATAAATGTTTTAAAAAATATCTTCTAATATTAAATCTCACTTTTTCCTTGTCAAAAGACACTATATAATCACTTTACATGTAAATTTTTTTCTTTTTTTTCTCTTTTAACGGCAAGATAATCATGCAAGGATTGACTCTAAAAATGCAAGAAAGAAGACAAAATCTAACAAATATAAATATTTTAAAACATGAGAACAAAAAATCTAATAACAATTATACCCTCAGTCATGAAAATTATTAGATAGTACCACTATACCATATCGCCTTGCCTATTTAGAGCGCTTGACAAATAAAAAATTGCAACTCAAAGCGGATCATCCCTTATCTCCAATTATCTAACAAAAGTTGGTCACCATATCTTACATGTATTTCCCGTATTTCCCACCACGACATTAGTTTTGGATCACCATGTAGACAATAGTGTTCCAATGATACCCAATAATTACCCAATCAACAGATCAGGTTTTTGAAATCCTTCATTTTCATGGTTGATCTCTCCTTTCTTTACATAAAATTCAAGTCCCTCCTTTCAGTCACTCGCAATAAATCACAACAGCTGGACTAATAAGAGGATCAATCCTTAACCCATTTGACCAAATTTACAAACATAATTATTTAAATCTTCACAAAAAAATAAAATTGTTTGACAATTTCTTTCAAGAAAGGTATTTACATCTCAAATTGTCATTTTTCAATACCAAACCTATGCACACCCACTTTACAAAAATACCAAAAAAAAAAAAAAAAAAAAAAAAGGGGGCTGCCACGGTCTTTGGGCAACAACAGCAATACATGGCTTCATTCGATTAACCACTAATCATTACCCCCAAAGCTTTCCTTAAACTGTTATATATTATCCTCTCTTCCAACCCCATAATGCGGTGTAGAGTTCATACACAACAAAATGTCACCTTATTCACATTTGAGGAACCAAGGCATTTCAAGGAGTGGTATTCACCGAGATCTCTTGTGGAAGAGGAGAACTTTGCTGATCAAAATGGGCAGGTATGGCCAGACGCTGCAATGGCTTTAGAGCCACCGCGAGCTGCATAAATGAAGGCCGCAAGTTTGGATCACTGGAAAAAATTACCAAGGAAGAAATTAGTCGTGGCATATAGATTTCAAGGTGTATACTTTGGGTACAGATTCACATAGAAGATTAGGCGAGATAAGTTATGTGGGATTACAATCTCAAGATAACTTATCCCGATAAAGGTATTTTGGAAATTTTGCAACAAAAATAGAGTCCCACTTCTCTCCCTGGTACAGAATAATTTTGCGTAAGTAGGATAAAAGGACTATCGAGATTAGTTATCCTGAGTCAGAAAATTTAAACCAAATGTGGGATAATTTATCTTTGGATTATTTAATCCAATCCCATCCCCTTATCCGCGAATCAAACGTGGCCTTAAAGTACATTTATAGGAACTTACGTCTGCCAGCACTCCCAAATTATCCTAGCAACCAAAGGATCAACTTCCTTGGGGATGTCAAGACGACGATTTTGGAAACCTACCGCACCCACAACTTGCATTGGGTTCATCCCACTCCAAGGCAATCTCAAAGTTGCAAGCTCCCATAGAATGATGCCAAAGCTATACACATCGCACCTGCAAAATAAACATGTGAGAGAATAAATTTCCAAAACTAAATTACAGTGAAAGGGAGAAACAACTAAAATAAATTTCCAAAAATACATTTCCAAAACATTGGTTGAGAGAACTAAATTGAGCTTCCTCTTTTTCCGTAGTCTAGTGAAGGCGGAGTCTTACCTCTGTCAAGTCTCGAACCCTTGACCTCCTAGTGAGGTGTAGGGGTTCTGGCCAACTGAGCTAGCCCCAGTCAATTAAATGAGCTTCCTCTTTAGTGAAAGCTAGGTAATGCTACTTTTTATCCACTGGTTAATAGCAATGTACAAGATTTGTTACATCACATAACGGTGAATCTTTGCAGTCACCACACAAACAAAATAGCCCAAAGATTTAACTACAATAGCCGAATACTACTTACTTCTGTGATGATATCTACATCCTAATTAGTACAATAAAATAAAATTACACCGGAATCTGAGGCCCCATTTGGCAAGCCAAAAAGTCACTAAAAAAAAAAGTCAAAACATCTCAGTAATTCACAGTTTTCGATACAACTAAAAAAAGTTATTCCCGAACATATTAACTTTTTTCCACCTCATAAAATGCCAAAAAACCACTAAAAAAGCCAATTCCCAAACAAGGCCTAAATGTCTAATTGGTCACGTTTGGTTAAAAAGTGATTGTTGAGTGGCGCATCAAAAAAAACCACTTTTGTATTTTGTTGTAACAATAGCTCCCCTGAAATGTCGTCATGTTTTTCAGCATCATACCTTCTTTTCTTTTTTTTTTGAAGCATTAAGTAGATCATCTATTTTGCATAATTAATATTTTCTGTAAATATGTATATTAAAAACTAGAACCAATACATGAGAATCATTCATTTTACTTTTCTTTCCTGTTCCTTTTCCTTTTCCTTCTTTTTTTTTTGTGTGCGCGCGTGAGCAAGCTAATTAAGTAATTGGCATAGGTACTGCCAAGTGCAAAAAGAAAGACATTGAATAAAGATAAAAGCAAAACAGAAACTTCATGATGATCATCAATTTTCATCAACATAAGAAAAATGAGTAATTAACTCACTTCTCATTTGAAGGTTCATTGCGGAGAACTTCTGGAGCCATCCACTCCGGCTAAAGCAAGAAAGAGCACTTCATAAGAAATAGCTAGAGAAAAAGAATGCAAATATATGAAGCAAAGTCGTGTGATTTAGATCTTAGAACTAATCCTCAAATGCTGACTAGAGTTTCTCACCGTTCCAGCCGTCGATTTGGATGACAAAAACGTGTTATGCTTCAAGCGTGACAACCCAAAATCACATACCTGCAGGGTTAGAAGTAACAATATGAAAGAATTAGAAATACGACCATCAACAGGAAACCAAAGAATCTACTCCGTGAACGGCAAAGTCTACCCCAGAAACCAGCTTGCTGAAGATTGTTTCCCAGTCTTAACAAGCCAAATTCGAGCTTTGAGTTCGAGGCAGTGATTTCAACAACTAGCCAAGTAAATGCCGAAAAATTGAGAGAAACAATACCTTGACATTCCAATTATTATCAACCAACAGATTTGGGGACTTCAAATCACGGTGAACAATTGTTGGTATACTGGTATGCAAGCAGTTCATACCTTTCGCCTGCAGAATAGGGCCATCAAAATTATATACAGTATAAAAATGATGTATTTGGGATTAAAACAAAAAAAAGAAAGGTTTAGTTAATTATCTCATACCACATCAAGAGCCATTTTAATTCTACGCTTCTCATCAATTTGACAATTAGGACGATGAATAATCCGATATAAGCTTCCTCTGGAAATCCAAAAATACTCAGAAAGTGAATCATCTCACAATACTTGAAACATGAAGCACAAAAATACAGAATTTAAGACACGTGCATTATATATCAGTAGTCAAACCAAGTGATTGGGATAAAGGGGTGTAGAGTTGAGTTGTATATTGGTAGTCCTATCAATTACTTGCATTGGACGACAATTAATCATGACCACTCATCTTCTTAACTCCAAATGTGAGGATGTGGAAGACTATTTTAAAAAATAACAATACTAAAAAAGTGCGTTGCTATTAGCACTCCATCAATTATTTTGGACCCTCCATTTTTTAGTTTTTTTTTGTTACAATAATAACCTCAAATGAAATTACTAAAAAGGACATCAATAATTTTGGAACACTCCATCTCACAATTAAGCCCACACACCCACTACATCATGAGTTCGGATTTATGAGAGCACCCACCTCCATCACCATCCATCCATCCATCCATCTTCTCCAAATCCCACATTCAAAACCTACCCACCCTCAAAACCTTAAAAACCCTTTGGCAGCAATATTCTGCAGTAGTAGTGGTAACCATTTGATTACCTACACTTCTCCGGCAATGACAATGAGTGAAAATTTTTCCGACAATCACAATTCTAAGAGACGAGAGGAGTACAACAATAAAAACTCAGAGGAGGTTCATAACTTTGATGTTCTTAGCTCAGAGGAGATTGACCTTCTACAGGGGTAAGTTTCTTAAAAAAATGGCAAAAATAATAAAAACTGTTTGTCATTTTTTTGAAACTGAACTCCCGAACATATGACCGAAATTCGGGAATACAGACCCGAACATTGTTCATTTGTTCGGGAACAGGTAACAGAACATTTCTTATTTGTTCGGGAACAGATAATCGAAATTTGTGGAGATCGCAGAACCCACAAAAAGGAATTTTGAATCAACAACAAAAAACCCTACATTATTTTCTCAGGTCATGAACAAGTATGTGGAGATAAAATAATAATCACCTTCGTGGTTTTGTTAGAATTTTTGGGAGAGGCTTTTTGGAGTGTGGAAGTGTGCATTCAATTGAATGGGTGGAATGTTTTCACAAAGATAATTTTTGTATTATTTGGGGGGAGAAAAGAAATTTTAAGGGTTAAAAAATTTATAAATGGAGGTCCAAAGAAATGAGGGGTCCAAAATAATTGATAGGGTGCTAATAGCAGCATTCTACTAAAAATCTCATTCATATATTGTTTATGAAGGCAACTTCCACTATCTCACAATTCAAATATCCATTCAAGAACTCATTAAGTGGGAATAAGTGTATAAACTGATCTTCGTAAAAAAGTAAATCAGGATCTAATAGAACATTTTGTAAGCTAGATTTATTCACTCCAATTCCAAGGCACAACTTGTAAAGCTTCTCATAAATTGTCTGGTGTCATGAGGTCATAATTTACCAAAATATACCCAAATATAGGCAGACATGTTTGCATTATTGTTAATCAGACTCAAATCTGACATATCTTCACACTTGCAAGATGTTCAAACATCTTGAAAAATAAAAATATAAAATCAATTGCTCCAATTTATTTTATTGGGTGTTTTAAGTAGAAAACTCCGCCGGAGCTGTTTAACAACTCCATCTGTCCCAAACCCGGATAAAGGAGGAGGGTTGTGTGTTATGAAAATGAATCCTACTTTGAATTGATTTAAGTGCTAGGTCGTTCCCCTTAAGTGACGCGTTGTGCATGCCTTCGGGTGTTTCTAAAAGTGAGAAAGAAGCGTTGTATCGATGCCTGGGTGCGGTGAAAAATGAGCAAAGGTTGCGAGTTTTTCTAGACAAGCGCAGATAAAGAAACTAGTCCAAGACTATAGGTTTAGAGTAGCCACATGGAATGTAAGAACTTTAACTAGTAAGACTATGGAATGGTAGATGTCAAGATTAGGAGGAGAGTTAAGGGTGGTTTGGGATGATCTAGATAAGTGCACTTTTTGACTTTTTGTAAAATATGGATTGGGTTTAAAGTGATATGGTAGAGAGTTGATGTGACTTAAATAGGATAGTAACTTTTTGACTTTTTGACTTTTTTAGAGTATCCCAAACAAGGCCTTAGTATAGCTTGTGTACAAGAAACTAAGTAGACGGATGAGAAAGTTAGAGAAATAGAGAATACCGGTTTTAAACTATATTACACTGGCCAGGATAGACACAGGAATGAAATAGGAATAATAGTTGCCAAGAGCCTTGTAAAAAATGTAGTTGCGGTCATTAGGAAAGGTGATAGGATTATATTAGTTAAACTAGTTATTGGAGAGAATATAGTGAATGTTATAGTGCATACGCCCCCCAAGTAGGATTAGATGATCAGACTAAGAGAGATTTTTATAACCAAATGGATGAGATACTATAGGATATCCCCGTAGGAGAGAACCTAATTATAGGTGGAGATTTCAACGGCAATGTAGGAATCGATAAACTAGGTTATGGAGGATTCATGATGGGTATGGTTTTGGAGATAGAGATGAGGTTGAAGAGAGTATTTTAGATTTTGTGTTGACTTTTGACCTAGTGGTTGCCAATACATTGTATAAGAAGAGAGAGGAGTATTTACTATTTGATAACCTTTAAGAGTGGGTCAATTAGGAGCCAAATAAATTACTTTTTAATAAGAAAAGTGGACTGTCTAAAATGTAGCAACTGAAAGGTGATTCTTGGAAAGAGCCTCACATCTCAACATAAGATCTTGGTACCAGATTTAAGCTTTAAAGAGCAATACCAAGTTAAGAAGAATAGTGGGTGTCATAGAGCGAGATGGCAAGGCTAAAAAAGGAAAAACTAGAAATATTTAAGAAGAAAATAGATATAGAGGATACTTAGGACTTGGAAGATGATGCTAACATTATATGGAACTCGATAGCCAATTAGATGAGAAGAATCTCAAGGGAAGTCCTTGGAGAGTCGAAAAGAAAGGGACCCAGCTCCAAGGAAACTCGGTGGTGGATGAAAGAGGTTCAAGCGGTAGTAAGGACGAAAAAAGAGTACTTTAAAAAGTGGCAAAAAGATAAAACCGAGGAAAACATTAAGAGCTACAGATTAGCTAATAAGGAGGTCAAAAAAATAATGAGAGGCTAAGTTGAAGGCCTATGAAGACCAATACACTAGACTAGATAGTAAGGAGGGAGAGAAGAGAACATACAAAACATGCTAAGATAAGAGAGAAGAAAACAAGAGATTTTAATCAGGTTAAATACATCAAGAGTGAGGATTCTAAGGTGTTGGTGAAGGATAATGAGATTAAGGAGAGGTGAAATAACTATTTTGAGAGGTTATTAAATGAGGAACATGAAGGAAGGTTAAAAAAGGAGGATGTAGCCAATAATAAGGAAAACCAAGACTACAAATTTTATCGCAAGATTAAGAACATTGAAGTAGAGATTGCACTTAAGAAGATAAAATCGAATAAAGCTTTATGACCCAATGATATTCCTATTGAAACTTGAAAATGTTTGGGTAAAAAGAGGATTGCTTGGTTGACTACGTCATTTAGCAAGATTTTGTTAATTAGGAAAATGCTAGAAGAGTGGAGGAAGAGTATTTTAGTGCCAATCTATAAGAATAAATGAAATGTCCAGAATTGTAATAACTATAGAAGAATCAAGCTGATGTGTCATATAATAAAAGTGTAGAAGAGAATGATGGAACGTCGATTGCGAGATATCACAGAGGTGTCAGAGAATCAATTTGAATTTATGCCGAGTAGGTCAACAATAAAAGCAATCTATCTTTTGAAGAGAATAATAGAAAAGTATAGAGGAAAAAAAAGAAACATTCATATAGTTTTTATCGATCTTGAGAAAGCATATGATAGAGTGCCTTGAGATATAATCTGGTGGGTGTTAGAGAAGAGAGGAGTGACAAAATGATACATTGATGTGATTAGGGACATGTATAAAAGTGTGGTGACCACTATTAGATCGCCTAGTGGAGAGACAAGTGAATTTTCAATTACTGTGGAGTTACACTAAGGATCAACCTCAAATCCTTATCTTTTTGCTTTAATTATGAATGAGTTGATAAGAAATATTAAGGATGATGTGCCATGGTGTATACTTTTTGTAGCTGATATCGTGTTAGTCGATAATACTAGAGAAGAAGTTAACAGTAAGTTAGACACTTCGACAGTAATACTTAAATCTAAAAGATTTAGAATAAGCAGAATTAAAACAGAGTACAAGGAGTGTAATTTTAGTAACAGTAACAATGGAAGCAGAGGAGAAGTAAAGATTGAAAATTAAGAACTATCTAAGAGTAAACATTTTCGTTATTTAGGATCGATTATTACAATTGTTGGGGAGATTAGAATGGATGTGGTCCATACAATTAAAGCAGGGTGGCTTAAGTGAAGGAGTGTGTCTGGGGTATTGTGTGATAAACGAGTACCCACTAGACTAAAATGAAAGTTCTATTGAACAGCTATTAGACCAACAATATTGTATGGAACGGAATGTTGGCAACTAAGAAATACGTAGATAAAATGAGTGTTGCTGAGATCAGGATGCTAAGGTCGACGTATAGCAAGACTAGAAAATACAAAATTAGGAATGAGTATATTCGTGAATAGATATAAATAGCACCGATAGAAGATAAGTTGAGAGAATAGACTGAGATTTGGTCATATATAACGGAGACCAACAAAGACAATAGTGAAGAGATGTGATACAGTAATGGTAGATTGAAGTGTCAGGGACAAATCTAGATTGAGGTGGGCGAGTGTAGTAAATAGAGATATAAATCTCCTTAATTTGACTAATCAAATGGCCATTGATAGAGTTGAGTAGAGAAGAAAGATTCAGGTAGCCGACCCCATTTGATAGAATTTAAGGCTTGGTTTGGTTTGGCTTGGGTGTTTAAGTAGAAACTTATTATTGTCATTAGGCCTTCAAATCCATCAGAAAGACCAAACACATCCTTAAACATCCAGAAGCTTCCATCCAGATTCTTGATTTTTGATCCACTTCGCAATGAAGAAACCAATCAAACAATCACAAGATACAAAATATGAAGAATTCTCCATGACTTTTGATCCTAATTCTAACAGAGGCCCAAATTGACAGATGACCAATTGCAGTTTTGGAGTTTCCCATCAACAACAGGGGAAAACAGTAGGCTAAGAGTGAAAACAAAGATGTTTAGTTGTTACAATTAATACCTAGGTTGACCCGCTCAGGTTCAAAATGACATTAAAATTGCAGAATTCATATTGGACATACCAAAGCTTCTTTCAAGGGGACTTCAAATCATCAGATAATATAATTAGATAAGCAAACCATTATACCTGGGGAGAAACTCAGTGACAATAGAAAGGTTTGGAGGTCGAGTGACAGCACCCATAAAAAGAACAACATTCGGATGACGCAATCTACGCATTATGCGAACCTGACATACAAAACCATGGTGCTTGGTCAATGATTTTCCCTTGGTAAAAAAAAAATAGCCTTAGTGCAAAGAAACATTCATTCTAAACCTCGGAAACAATCTGAAACAGAACAGGGAGAACGACCAAAAAATTTATTCTCCAAGATTCTATTACACTCAATATGATAAATATGAGTCCATGCCATAGCACTTTTTTAGCCAACACATATATTGAGAATAGATATATAAATCTCAGGGGCAATTTCTTACTTCACTCCTAAATTCAACCAAAGCAGCACCTGAGAAATCCTGGTCTAAAAACTTCTTCACAGCAACCTCCTGCATCAAGAACAATCCAGCTGCCAGAGAATTAGAAATTATAAAATTCATTTTCAGGGAAAAGCATTACAAAATTAACAAAAAGAACAAATTCATGCCCCTATGAAAAGCCTCTGCCAAATGAATATATAAGTTTATTTACTTATCTATATATATGTAAATATATCATACATAAAATAAATTTTGAAATCAATTGAAGCAAAATTTGTGCAATTAACATAAAAATTCAGCATAGGTCTAACAAGGTTCAGGGTTGACAATATGAAACAATCAAAGATAACAAAGGCAAAAGCAGGTGAAAAAAATTCACTTGTGAATTATCATGAGTAATCTTATAATTCAAAACATTCATGAATTGCAAATGCAAGACGAAAATATGAAAGTATTTTGAACTAATATGTAATGCATTCCATGCACAGCACCGAGATTGTTAAGAGCCTACAAAATTGCTTCTCTTATAATAGCATTTTCAATCATGACCGCTTTTGTTGGACAAAACCAGATATTGTTATTTTGTAAGAAACAAAAATTAGAGTATTAGATAGAAAATTGATTGACATGGGAGATCAGCGGCTTTAACTTCTTGTGACACATCTGGGGGCTTTAATTACTTAAGACAAGAGGTTGGTTGATGAGCTCGAAATGATAGTAGGGGAGTGTTCATTGTCTTTTAAGATTTAGTAATGCATATAATAGTGAGTGGATAGACTGCGATAGAATGGATTGAAAGTAGCCCTTTCTCTCTGGCTTTCTAGAAGCAAAAGGTAATCTTTCTTCCATCTAACAGGACTCAAGAGTTTATGACGCTAATAGCCCTTGGTTAAGAAATTCTTGATGGGAGGAGTTAGCTGGAATTTATGGTTTATGCTCTCCCAATTGGTGGAAGAGGGAGGGTGACTTTAGTGTCATTAGGTTGGACTTGGAGAACCTCAATGGGAATGGGGTTACCCAAAGCATGTCTTTATGGTTTATTTATGCTCTCCCAAAATGTTGGATTCACATGATCAAATCTCCAAACTAATTTGGTGTGTAGTAAATTGGACACATTTCTATAATCTGTGGAGTCAGAAGAAAGATTTTTAAGTGTCAGACTGGAGGTGATTCCTCGAGTAGCAGTGAATCATCGTCACGTGGTTTTGTTTTGGAGAGTTGTCCATTTAAATGGGGTCTCACTCCTTCTAGATTTGAGAATATGCAGTTAGAGCATCAATCATTCAAGAAATACAAGGAGTGGTGTGGCAATTGTAGGGTTTGTGGGTGGGAAGGTTTTAAATTTATGACAAACTCAGAACAGTGAAAGATAAGTTGAGGGTTTGGAATAAGGAAGTGTTTGGTAATTTGAAGGAGGTAAAACTGAAATTTTGAGAAGAGTAGAAGAGTTGGGTAGTTTAGAAGCAAAGGGGGTCTTGATGAGTCCGTCTGAAGGAAGGATAGGATTTAAAGGTCAAATTTAAGAAAGTGATGTTTCGGGACAAATTTCATGAGCCCAAAAAACAAAGATCAAGTGGTTAAACGAGGGGATAATAATTCGAAATTATTTCATAGGGTTATAAATGGGAAAAGGGAAAAGAAATTTATTAAGAGGTTGAAAATAGACTCTAGGAAGTTCGTGGAGAGGGAATACCAGATAATTAATAGAATTTTTTTCCTTTTATTCAAGTTTGTACTCTTCGTATTGGGTAGAAAGGCTAGGGATTGAGGTTTTGGTGTGGTCTCCAATCAAGGTTAGTAATTCTAGTTGTTTGGAGAGACCTTTTGATGAGAACATTAAATTGGCAATTTTTTTAGAATGAAAGGGATAAGGCTCAAAGGCCTAATGGCTTTGCTATGGTTGTCTTTCAAGAGTGTTGGGATGTTTATTAAGAGTGAATTGGTGAAAGTTTTTGCTGAATTTTTTGAGAATGGTAAAGTGAATGCTTGCACAAATGCTTCACTAATTTGTTTGGTCATCAATCAGCATTCGTACCATGGTGGCGGCCTGTGGCTGGTCCTGTCCATGTGATTGTGGCTGTGCACCGGTAGGGTGGTTGTAAGTATAGCCACTGCTGAAGCTGGAGAGGAAAGGAGGGGGAAAAAGAGGAAACAGATGAAGGAGAGAGGGTGAACTGGCCTGATGGTTAGGGGCAAAAAATGGAGATGATGATGACAATGAACAGTAATTACATCATTTTTCATTGAAGCTAAATTAAAATTTTAAAACACAAAATATACGAGGGCAAAAAATAATTCATATATTTTGTTACCTCTATTTATTCTACAATTATTAGATGGGTATGCCACGCAATTATGCCAAACTTATAGGGCTTACTGTATTTTCACCATTAGTCTAGGGAGACCTGTGTAATTTACTCCAAATAAAAGGATCAGTTAATATGGTTCAAGCATGTTCAAAAAAAGGCTAATGATGACATTCACAGGATATCTGACTAGTTTGCAGCCACCTTAAAGGGCGATTTAGGATAAATATGCCATAGAAGAGCATGTACTTATAACATTCAGATACTGTGATGGATAAATAAAGCAGGAAAGGCACACAAAATTTGATATGATCCAAACAATGAAAACAGAATCTGTTGTCCAGATTACCTATTTCTTATCAACGAAAGGAGGGCTAGAGGATTAGGGTAATATGAAAACAGAAGAGTACTTTGGTTGCTCCAAGCAGTAAGCATTCTGATAACTCAGGTTTAGTCCAGAGTAATGGTGTTAGCTAAAGACAACGAATACAACATGTGATCTACAATTTTAGAATATCAAATATAGCGCTTTTAAAATGTTTGGCACATGAAAAATATAAACAAACTAAGTACATAAATTCTTTTACATGTAGTACTTTTAAAACCTAAAAAATAAGACACTACAAAGCGCAAAATAATCAAGCAAATAGTTTATGTTCCCTTGACAGAACCACATGTGATGGATAATAATAATAATAATAATAATAATAATAATAATAATAATAATTGGTAGCAGTAGCAGAAGTCACAGTACTCACAGTGCCATTCCAATCAGCACGGTAGACCTCTCCATATGAACCTACATGGGGAGGGGGGAAAATGTGAATTATAATTTTAAAAAATAAAGTAAAATTCTGAAGCAGGATGGATGGATTGACAAACCTACTAATGCTAACAACAAAAATATTGATAAAACTGGTGATGAGAAGATGACAACAATGAAAATAGTGATAATAATAAAGGCAACCGCATTGATATCCACCTTTAATTTGTTTCATTCTTTAATACCACACACACACAAGCATTACAGAGACCCTGCTGATGGAAGGAGAAAAAGGTTCTTACTCTTGAATGAAAAGCTGTCCCCAGGAGCCAGATTAATGCTATATTAAAGTTTTAGAGGACTCGACAAAAACAGTTCATTTGAACATGCACTAGCTTAAGAGGTAACGCACAACTCTCAAAAGCATCACTTTAAGCAAGAACTAAAACAGAAAAAATTTGAGCTTGGACAGTCATGTTTACCTAGTCCAATTCTTTCACCAATTACTAGATCATCCCAAGGAATTTCACATTCCCCAACATCATCCATTACCGGATCAGCCTGAACTGCACTAGAATCAACTGATGAGCTTGGACTTTCTGGGCCTTTTAGTTTTAAATTTGCCCCCATAAATCTATCACGTGTATACTTCCTATGATCATGTACTCCAATGGCATTCCTTCCATGTTCTTTTGCCATGTATAACCCATCACTTTGCCGAACCTCCTCATCCCTGTGATGTTCTTCCTTATGATTAATGTTTAAATTATCCTCCAAAGAAAACCTATTAAATTGACTCTCCGTAGATGCTAACAATGAATTGCCATCAATCGAAATTTTTTTGTCCCCGATATCTCTATGGGTAGGATAATTCTTATTCTGTAATTTTGGAATATTAGGGTAGACTTTTTCTGATCCAGTAGAACTGGTAGAAGCTGATGATGACATATTATAATCATTAACTTCACGATTGTTTCTAGGAAGGAGTCCCTCTGCAAAATCATATTCTTTTCTTGTAGGGACCTCATTGCAAGCCTGGCGATTCTTCCACATTAATGATGCAGGAGGTCGACCACAGACAAGTTCATTCTTCGGCCTTCGAAACTCATCAACTTTATTCCAAGCAGGATTGCTCTGTACAGAAGCCTTGCCAGATCCTTTTATCTGGAATGGATTAAGATCAGCAAAAAGATTTTTGGAGTCCTCTGTGTTACTCTGGTTATAAGGAACTATATTAACATTCAACCTTGAACCATCACCAGCTGCATTGGGCCCACGACCGCCTTTATGGAGAGAAGTTCCAATTGCCAGAGAGGGAACATGATCTAACTGTTTAGCCGGAGTTACTTTATTAATTCCAGAAGAACCAACCCCAGTATCACCACTTGCACTCAGGAGTACAGTCTTTTCAGAACTTGCCTTTCTACCCAGTGGCAAACTATTTTCAACCACAGCGCTTTGACTGCTGCCTTCAAAGTCGCCAAGTAGTGGCCTCGGTATTGGGTAAAAAACTTCAGAGTCATGAGCTGTCTGAAGAGTTGGAAGTTTGCTTAATTTTGGATGGAATGAATTAAATGATGTATCCTTTGCACTTAGAATATCGGCTGGTATAAGTGTCCCAGGGGCTCCCATGAGATCAACCAAAAATTCACTGAAAGCAAAACATATACATCAGATTCAGACTCAGAATATGCAGACAAACATTTGAAAGTTGAAACAGATAAAAACATGTGATTGTATGGATTTTTAAATATCTGTATGCATGAATAAGCTCCTCAGCAAGTAATTCTGCTTAAGTGATGTTGTCTAGACTCTAAAATATAAACAATTAACAACCATCTATATAAAATTGTGAATTGCATTTCAGTTAGCCAATTAAAAATGATACTGCTGAACTCAGTTATACTGGTAAATTACACTTTGCACCAAATCCCACTTTGAACCCTACACATGAAATCATAACACACTTCTGATCAAATCCCACTTTGGTCCCTACACACGAAATCGTGGCAGTCAACCTCCTACACTTTTGCTAAAATCCCACTTTGGTCCCTACACAAGTGTCAATCTCTCTCTTCTGTTATTTTATTTTTTAATCTTTAACAAAATCAAATCATATGACAAAAATGTGACTACAAAATGAGAGTAACAGAGGAAAATCATCCATGTTTCCTACCAATATACTTTGTCCTACGTGATAAGCATGTGAGAGGTATATAATACAATATATATGTGTCCGTATGCTAAAAATTGGGATGAAGATGTAAGAAAATAGAACTTTTGAAATAATAAAAAAATGCAACAAAGAAATCAAAGAAAGAGAAAATGAATAGACAAAAAACTGTGTTACTGTGAAAAACAGAGTTTCGTCACTCCAACTTATGCAAAACCCTAGTTCTTCTTCTTAACCGTTCATAATCTACATTTTGTTTTAGCCTAATAGAGTCGAAATTTGATGTAAATTTTGGGACAAAGTGTGTGTTGGTATAAAATATAGATGATTTTCCTCTCTTACCCTCATGTCGTAGTCACATTCTTGTCATGTGATTAGATTATGTTAAAGATTTAAACAATTAAGTAACAGAAATGGGACATTGATACTTGTGTAGGAACCAAAGTGAGATTTGACCAAAAATACAGAGGGCTGACTATCACAATTTCATGTGTACAGACCAAAGTGAGTTTCGTGATTCCAATTTATGCAAAACCCTAGGCTGTGTTTGGTACAACTTTTAAATCATGATTCTACACTCAAGTTCGAGTACGGCGTTTGTTTACAGTTTTCAAAACACATTTCCAACCCGTGTTTGAAAATAGTGTACCCGGACGTCCCCCCGGATGTCCGGCCGGTTAACTGGAACAGTGTTCTTGATTTTTTTTTTTTTTTTTTTTTTTTTTTTGCATTCGCTATTTTTATATGTTAAATAAAAAATATTTTCAATTTTTTTATGAGTTTTGAATAGAATTTTGAGTTGTATTTGGTTATGAGTTATAAGTTTTTGTATAAAAATTATGTCACATCACTCAATTCAAAAACTCTTTTCAAAACTCATTCACCAAACAAATTTTCTACACTCAAATCATAATTCCAAAACTCACAAACTCAAAATACAACTCATATTCTCAAATCATATTTACAAAACTCTACCAAACGCAACCCTAGTTCTTCTTCTTAATCGTTCATAATCTACATTTTGTTTTAGCCTAATACAATCAAAATTTGATGTAAATTTTGGGACAAAGTGTGTGTTGGTGTAAAATGTAGATGATTTTTCTCTCTTACCCTCATGTCGTAGTCACATTCTTGTCATGTGATTAAATTCTGTTAAAGATTTAAACAATTAAGTAACAGAAAGGGGACATTGACACTTATGTAGGGACCAAAGTGAGATTTGACCGAAAATACGAAGGTTGACTGTCACAATTTTATGCGTAGAGACCAAAGTGAAATTTGACCAGAAGGGCAGGGAATTGACTGTCATGATTTCATGTATAGGAACCAAAGTGAAATTTGGTGCAAAGTGCAGGGTGCAAAGCATAATTTACCCCAGTTATAAAGATGCAGAGTGCACATGATTTGCTATTGATGGACTAACTAGAAAAAGTAACCAAAAAAAGAAACAAGAATTATTTCAAGAATTTCTTGCATAAATAAAATAAAATGGAACAAACACACCACCCAAATATTTAGTCACACAACACGACAGCACCAGCTCAACCTCACAGGTAGCTAAGGAGAACCATAATAATTGTTTTTATTAAAAAAATTCTACGTAGTTGTTTGGGATGTGTTATATAATTATACTTTTTGATTTTTTGGTTAAAAAAGTAGAAAAAAAAAAGATGTATATTCGGGATAATTTTTTGACTTTTTACGAAAATATGTGTAATAAAATACTGTAGCAAAATCCAAAATGACAATTTTACCCTTTTGGTTTTTTTACTTTTAACTTTTTGACTTCTTGGATAGTTGAATTCAAAGGGTAAAATAATAATTTTGTCCTAGTGGCTTCCTCCACAAGCTACCCTTGAATAGTATAGGCTTTTTAGCTTTTTTAGTTTATACCAAACAAGGCCTAAATGTGTTTCCCTGATCTCAAATATGAGCACAAAGCACAGATACATATCCTGATGTTCACATAGAAAATGGCTTCATATGTACTCTTCCCGTCGTGAGTACATAAGAAGGAAACAATTGATCTCATGGAAGGCTAACAGTCTATGATTCAGTTCCAATTTTAACCAGACAATTAAGTTCCAACATTAAACCAAAACAACTAAAATAAAAGAAGAAAAACAATTATATGTGAACAATCTGAAGTGAAATTTAGAAATTGCATAATCGTTTAGAATTAGTTTCCAATGAGAGAAACCCAGTAGGTAAGAAAACTGAAGAGAATTTCAATGTTAAGAACCGAAAATTCCTCAGAGAAAAAATTGCAGGTCTTGTATTACAGTATTAGAAATGCAGAACAATATGTCAGAAACATTATATGGTTCCAATACACTTAATGGGGTTGCCCAAATGGTGCAAAGGACCCACCATATGATACATAAAACCAACAAACCTGAAAAAAGCTCAGCTCCTTACCTTTCATTTGCCAACTTTATGATGTTGACAGCATCATCTTCAACACCTGTGTAATGACTACCTTTTACCAATCTACAAGGTAATCCAACGTTGTCAGCTAAAACCTGCATTACAGACAACAAATAAAATAAAAGCACAGCTCATGTTCCCAATATGAATATTACAATAACATGATAAGAAAAAGATAAACCCTAAGAACATATATGACCTAATATAGAAAAGTACTTGTATAATAAAAACAAGGGCAAATTACACTACTGGCCTCCCCTGAGGTTCTTGACAATTTCAAGGACCTTCCTTGAGGTTACTGACAATTTCAAGGACCTCTCCTCTAGTTGCTGAAATGACATTGTCCTCTCTTTTGCTTCACTAGTTAGTTTTAGATTCTCCCTTTTGTTATTGACTGTTCTGTTACTATGACAAACGAAAGATGCTGAGAGCAGTATAAATTTCAAATTCATTTTGCATTTTCCCTTGTTTCTTATGTTTGGACATTAAGACCAAATATGTTTAAAAGACTAATATGCCCTTATTGTCCCCACATTATAAAGATAAAAATGCCCTTGATATTAACACATCCTTATCATCACTTCCCTAACCCATTCCACCATCTCCACGGGATATCAAAAGATTTTGGACATCTCTCTTCCTTTCTTGATCCCTTACCTTTTGTTGGTTTGAACCAAAGTTTTTAAAGGCGAATGCGTACCTTGAGGCGTTTTACCCCTTATGAGGCGAGGCGTAAGCCTCAGGGCGTTGAGGCGTAAGCATTTCAAATTTCAAATTTTAATATTTACTGAATAAATTAAATATTTTTAAATAGTTAAAAAAATAAAAACAAAATTAAATATAAATGTGTAAATACTTTTCACTTTAATGCGTTGAACATTTTACTACGTAGAAGGAAGTTTTCCTTCACTGAAAGAGAAATCGATGTTCTTAACTTCAGTGATTGAGCTTTTCACGTGACCATTAACTGTGTTTTTTTTTTATTGATCATTTACTTAATTTTTCCTGTAGAATATAGTTGTAAAAATGAATTCTTTTTAATTTTTTATGTTTAACAATCTAATAGACTAAGTTTAACAAATGCCCAAGGCAACTTCTACATGTGCATACTCCTCACATGCTTATGCGCAAAAGGCGTAAAAAGCGCACTTAAGGAGCATGTCTCAAAGTATGATGCACAAGCCTTTGGGGAGTAATGTCTAAAAATCAAAGCCTTGATGCGTTTTACCTTAGCCTCAAGGCGAGGCGAGCATCGAGGCGAGCCTCAAGAAAGCCTTTTAAAACTCTGGTTTGAACACATCTTCAGGTTCTCCCTTGTTGGAAATAGAAAACTAGCTTCTTCTCTTAAACGACAACGACCAAGTATTTGCATGAGCTTCATTTTGAAAACACCCTTCTTTTTTAGATCAATACAACACCAGCCCCTCCCCAAACCAACTCACTATGTAATCACCCACCATCACAACCATGCACCATCAAACCCCTCTCCCCAGAGACTTACTCCCTAACTCCTCACCCACCATCAAACCATTCACCAACTATGCACCACCACCATCTTCCCCCCTTGAATAGATTGATCTCCACACAACTCATCTAAGGCAAAATTGTACTGTCACGATGATGTTTGGCTTAGGAGGATCGAGTGCCGTGGTCCCTTGAGCTTTCAAATTGCAAGAACTTAAGCATGAAGAAGCGGGTGGAGACGGTATTGTGAACTATAGAGGTGACATCTACATGCATTCTTGGACAGGAACCATTATTGGTCGTCATAATTCTGTACATGAAGATCACATTTATTGGCTGAAGCTTTTATTGGTTGGGGCTGAAACAGGGGTGGTAGTTCCGTATATGAAGTGGAAGGGCTGGCGGTATGGTGATGCGGTCATTTTAAAAGCCACATGGAGATGTCTATGAAATTCAGTAGTAACCTCAGTGGAGGTCAGTGTAATTTTCCCTAAAAGCCAATATTTGCTCAATATGAATCAAGGGGAATTTGTTTAATTAGAATTGGCAGAAATTTTCAATAACATGAAATATACTAAAAGGCACTCAATTTTTTTTTTTTTAACCTACTAGGCTTTAAGTGTCCCAAGCACTAAATTTCATATATAAATTTGATTAAATCATACATCCATAGATGCATTTTGTGCATTTTATCATTGTGTATATTGCAGACTAACCACTCTATGAAGGACGGATACTCCAAAAAGATGCCATAAATGTATCCAATATGTTCAAAAAGTATTCAAAAATCATTTTAGTTTTATTCACTTTCAAACACTGCTTAGATTATGTTATCTAGACTTAGGGTACGAGCATAGGGTGGTGCTGGTGCGGGTGAGGGTGCAATCATCAGCTTAAGTTATTGGGATATGTATCCAAAACTTGGGTGTAGTCGTAAGGTATGGGGACATGTCGAAAGGTCAAACATTCCTAAACGGGCACATATCTCAAACACATATATATTGCACATTATATAATATCCGTATAAAAAATTAAGAGATGACTCGAAATTAAACAAGATTTAGGAAAAATATTATGTCATTCAAAAACAGAGGAGGAAGATGTCAGAATGCTTTGGGAGAATCAAGTGTCCAAGTTGGCTATGGGTGGTTGATACATATCCCACACCCTCACCCTTGTGGTCCTATCCAGTGGACATGGGTACTGTGAACAGGGTTACATTGGCCTCAGATAGATTGGATACGGCTTGGATATGGATGATACAATCGCATAATAGTAAGCCAGAGAAAAGGGGTTAATTTCAAAGTTGTAAAAGGCTTTGCTGAGACTCGCCTCGCCTCAAGGCTAAGGTAAAACGCATCAAGGCTTTGATTTTTAGGCATTACTCTCCAAAGGCTTGCACATCACAGTTTGAGACATGCGCCTTACTTGTGCTTTGTACGCTTTTTGTGCATAAGCATATGAGAGTATGCAGATGCAGCAGAGGTTGCATTGGGCTTTTGTTAAACTTGCTTAAACATTAAAAAAATAAAAAATAAAAAGAATCCTTTTTCGCAACTATATTTTTACAGGAAAAATTAAGTAAATGATCAAATCAAGAAAAACACAATAAATGGTTGAGAAGCTCGATCACTAAAGTTAAAAATATCAATTTCACTTTCACTGAAGGCAAACTTACCTTTATATTTAATTTTGTTTTTTATTTTTTTACAATTTTAAAATATTTAATTTATTCACTAAGTATTAATATTTAAAATTTGAAATGCTTACACCTCAACGCCTTGAGGCTTACGCCTCGCCTCATGAGGGGTAAAATGCCTCAAGATACGCATTCACCATCAAAAACTTTGGTTAATTTAACAATAGGAGCAGCCAAATTATTCAAGCACAATTGCCACATGCTTAGTGTACCTGGAAATAAGCAGAAAATATTTATATTGCCATAGTTTAGCATGTAACCACCAAAGATTGGAAGATATAAGTTCTTGCAGAGTACTTGTCTAATAAGATCTCACATGGCACCTATCCTTTTAGCCTAAAATTCCAAAATCAGAATAGCAATGAATAGTCTACACTGGATAAGCTCTGTCCCCCCAGAAAGGGCAGTGGCAAATGACATTCTGATAGCTTACCTTGAAAAGTAAAGCACGATGCCGCGACAACCCAATCTTTAGGGACCCAATAGGCAACACGCTAGTGTGAAGAGATGTCCTCAACTCTGTGCTTATTTCCATCCACCTTGCTAACATGATATTAGCATCCTTTACTGGCCCACCCATGTGATCTGTAACAAGTTCAGCAAGCCTCTGTACCAGAACACTAACCTCACCAGCTGAGCAATCTAGTGAAATACAGTGTGCTATCTGCAACAACTCTTGCAGGGATGGGTCAATTGTTTGGTTAACTATAATAACTTCAAAGCCAGAACTACCGGGGTTTGTTTCAAGATATGCGAGAGATGGCATTTTCCCTTGGGTTGCTGGATCTGTGGATAGCCCAAATACATCATAGAAACCATCCACTACTTTCTCTTCGTAGTCAAGGACACTATAACCCTGATGAGACAAAAACAAAAAGAAAACTTAAATTATTTTTTTCATTATAAACAAATTGGCAGAGTAATTATTGCCTTACAACAACTAACACTGAAAAGCATCTACAAAAGTTGGGGAAACAAAAAGCCAAAAACTCATTATAAATTATCACATCACTCCATTCCTTTCCGTCTACTTGCGGTACATATTTTCATTAAAAGTCAAAATACCAAATAAAATAGTCAATTCCCAAATGGGGCATACTGCGCAACATTCAAATGGTTTGCCTGGTGGTCAAGACCTTGGGCCTGTGCGCTCACTCGAAACCTCCTAGGTGCAAATAATTTATTAGTGCCAATCCATGCCGCAAGTGGACGGTATAATTGGTGTGCCAATTAGTCGGTCCAGTGGACGGCGAGATTGGTGCCCCGATTAGTTGGCCCAGTGGGTCGGACACCGAGTTATCAAAATTCAAGTTGTATCAAACTGACCTAAACTACTTAGATTATGAAGTTGCCCAATCCGAAGCCAAATTAACAGCCAAAAAAAAAGAAAACCCACTAAATCAAGCTCAGAAGAGTATAATTCAGTACATGCAACACTTAAAAATTTCATAAAATTCAACCCCACCAAACTCACCCAGTACTGCCGCGACAACAAATCCGCAGCAGCTTCATCCCTCTCTCGAATCGAATTACTCCCGTGCCGGCCCAAGCTCAGCAACGTCACAGCTCGGATCTGATCCTTCTCGGGATCGTCCCCAGATTCCCGCCCCGAAACACTCAGAGCTAGGGCTAGCTGAACCTGATACTCCTCCTCCGACGAGTAGTAGTCTTGCGTATTGACCGCCGATTCCGCCGGAGTGGTCGTCACAGTCGCTGGAGAGACGGCGGTAGAAGGAGAAGAAGAGGTCGATGGACTCGCCGGCGATTGGGCGGAGGTCTGGCCGGAAGAAGCTACGCGATGATCGGAGCCACATGTAGGGGAGACAGTCGAAGGAACTTCGTTGGATCGATTAGGGTCGTGATTGCCCCCTATGTGAAGCTTCTTGAAAATGTGTTTCATCGTTCCCTCCGCAGTCTCTCTCTCTCTCTCTACACTTTCTCTCTCTATATATCTATATTACCTTCTTTTTGTTCCTTTCTCTCTCTATATCGCTATATTAGTCTCTCTTTCTCTCTCTAGAGGAGAGTCAAGACGAAGCTGAGAGAGAAAGGAGGGAAAACTTTACTGGAGTTGTGTTGTGTATATGATGGACGGTATAGAAATGGACGCGGAGTTTGAGTGGAATTACGGAAATACCCTGGACCTTTTCATACGCTAAGGTGTGTGGAGGTTGACGCGCAAACTAGCGCGTGGATTGTGATTGTGGTGGGCCCACTTGAGAGAGAGAGAGAGGGACTTTGCCTTCTTAGGCCTCTTTTGGCAACATGGTAATAATCTGATTTTCAGATTATTACCAACCTCTTCTCTCACAGAAAAGCTGATTATAATCTGCTTATAATCAGCTTTTCACCAAAAATCAGATTATAACCATCTTCCCAAAACACCCCTTAACCGCGTGAGTGTTCGTGATTCTATCCTTTGTTTCCTTTTGTTTTTTAGAAATTTACATTAAATACTAACAAAAAAAGAAATATAGGAAGTTGAGAAAATAATTATAAATGAGTAATATTATGAAATATTTTATAAATGTTTTTCATATGTTGATAAATGAGTAATATTATGAAATATTTTATAAATGTTTTTCATATGTTGATAGAATAAAAAAATTTATAAAGCATTTTATGATTTTTTTTTATTATCTTTATCATTACTCATTATAAATAGATATGAAATAAAAAATAATTATAAAAATATTTAGCTTATTTGGTTTGATTTTTAGAAAATTCTATTTTTTTATTTTTAGTATTTTAATATTTTCAATGTTTTTTAAAAATATTTTAGATAAATTTTTTTAATATTTAGACACATCTAACGTAGATACATTTAAAAAATATAATATTTATGAAAAAAATCTTCAAAAATACACTAAATATAAAAAAAATATTAAAATTTACATTTTTTGTATTTTTGTGTATTTATTAATTTTATAAAATATTTTTTCACAAATATTTTACTATTTAGATATAAGTAAGGTACATCTTAAAAAGTAAAAAAAATATTATTTAAAATTTAAAAAATATTCACTTTAAACAAAAACAAAAAACTTAGGTAGCGTTTGGTAGAGTTTTGTAAATGTGATTTGAGAGTATGAGTTGTATTTTAAGTTTGTGTGTTGTGGAATTATGATTTGAGTGTAGAAAATTTGTTTGGTAAAGAGTTTTGAAAATAGTTTTGGAAAAGAGGTTTGATTGAGTGGGGAATTGTTGATGTGACATTTGATATGTGATACAAAAATTTACAACTCATAACTAAACATACAACTCAAAATTATTTTAAAGCACAAAAAAATTTAAAAAATTTTAAAAAATATTTTCCCGATTAGGTAAATTAATTGCAAAAAAAAAAAAAAAATTGTAAGCGCATCCGACATCCGGTTGGACATCCGGGTGGTCATCCGGTAGACAGAAAATACAGAGAACTCTGCAGACAACTCTGCAGAGAGTGTAGAAAACTGATTTGAAACCGGAACCAAATATCATGCTTCAACGTGTGTGTTGAAAACTAATTCTAGAGCACAACCAAACAGAGCCTTAATTTTTAAAAAACTGAATTTAAAAAACTGAAACGAAACACCTAATTAGTATATTTTTTACTTGTTTGTCCATTTTTTTTATTTTTTTATTTTTTTTTTACTTTGAACAGGCTTGTTTGTCCCTTTCTTTCAAAAACCCATTTTTTCACTGTCCTCTCTTAACCTGCGCAACCCATCGTCTACTTTTCTTCACCACCCTACACCTTTTTCATCGAAGTTGCCCACTTCAACCATTTTTTCTCGCTTTCAGTTGCCCATCACAAGGGAGACCTTGAGTGAGAAAGAGGGATTACAAATTTGAGGTTTCAGGCGTTGAGGGTGTCGGATTTTTGTGAAATCTAATTTTATGAGCAATGCTAGGTATCATGAAAAAAAATTTATGAAAATGATCATGAAAGATTTATGACCATTGGATTACACTTAAAATCAAGCACTACACACTAATCAAGGTAATTCAAGGGTCATAAATTTTTCATGATTATTTTCATGAAAAAATTTTCATAATCCCTAACTTTTCTCAATTTTTATATTTGGTTAGAATAAAATTAAATAAAAAGATAAATATTATGTTTAGTTATGAAGATAATCCCAATAGAGAGATAGATATTACTAACACCACAGTAACTTATATGGGATGTTGTATCCAAAAAAAAGAAAAGAAAAATCATATGGAATTTTAATAATATCATCTATATTGTCATAAAGTTTTCTCAAAAAAATCTGTGTCGTCATAAAGAAAATTTGACTTAGTTTGAAGATGTAAAATCTATATTGATTCATTATTTTGTGAGTTTGGACAAGATATCAAGAACATATATTTTTATTGATTAACTAAATTCTAATGCTGGAATAAATTCTAAAGTGATATTAGCTTCTCACAAATTTATCTTAAGTCATGATTTGTTAGCTCTACTTTATCCCAATTTTACCAATGGAGCAATCTCATTTTTCACCACAATTGGTCAAAAGAAAATCAAACTAATATGAGAGTAGTCAACATATTGGCCCACATATTGGACTACTCTTTTTTATCCCCAATTTTATTTCCAAAGCAAATACGTCCTAGCAATATCTATCTGTCATGGTTTTAAAATAGCAATACTAATATGACATTTTTTTTCCTTGGTCTTTATTTATTTATTTTTATTTGATCCCAATTTTTTTTTCTTAATGTGGTTAAATTGGTGATACTGTTCTATTAATTGATGGAAAATGTCATGTCGCATAAGGTGAACCTAACCCAACTTGACCCTCGTTCAAGTACAATTCACAAAAAAATTTAAAATAACTCTCTAGTAAAGATTATACTCACATTAAAATTTGGGTCTAGTTTGAAAATAGATTTATTTAATAATTTATTAAATTTTTAATTAAAATATGAGATAAAAAACTAATCAATATATTTGGTTTAATTTTTTAAGTTATTTTTTAAAAAAGTGATTTGAAAATTATATTTTGAAAATAAATTTGTGTTTGGTTTTGAAAAAACTATGTTTTGAAAACCATGTTTCTTTATTTTGTTTTAAAAACATGACCATTGTTTGATTTCATTTTTTTAAAATTTTGTAAATCAAATTCAAAATCCCTCTACATTAAATATTGGATTAATATAAAATTTAAAATCTCGTCACATCGAATTTTCGGTCAACTTGATAGAACCATTCAATAATACCAAAAATAAAATAAAACTAAATAAAAAAGAACAAGTCACATTAAAAAAATAAAAAATAAAAAAATCATATCAAATGATATCTCTTTTTCCCAAGTGTGCATCCTGAAAATTGGGTTTTGTAAACTTTTCTAATTTTTAGACTTAACCAAATCTAAAAAACCAATTTAGAAAATCGAAACTATCAACCAAATTGTAGTTATTTATAAATATAAAATGAAATAAGCATTCATAGTCTAAGTAATAAACAACACAACAAAAGTTATGAGGGAAATTATTAGTAGTTATTTGGGATATATTATATAAGTGTACTTTTTAATTTTTTTAGTTAAAAAAGTAGAAGAAAAAAAAAAGGACATATGTTTAGGATAATTTTTTGATTTTTTACAAAAAGATGTGTAATAAAATATTATAATAAAATCAAAATGACAATTTTACCTTTTTGCCTTTTTGACTTTTAACTTTTTGACTTTTTGAATAGTTGAATTCAAAGGGTAAAATAATAATTTTGTCCTAATGACTTCCCCCACAAACTACCCTTAAAAAGGATAGACTTTTTAGCTTTTTTTAAGTAACTTTTTGACTTTTTTAATTTATCCCAAACAAGGCCAATACATAGAATATATTTGAAATGGCTTATTGACTTTTTAAAGAAAAAACGTGCAAAAATTAAAAAGAAAAAAATCTTTTACTTTTTTTTGTTAACTTTTTTATATTTTTAATTTTTAAACTAAAATCAATAAACTCCGCCGGGGTTGTTAATAACTCCGCCAGTCCCAAGCCCAAGTTAAGGAGGAAGGTTGTGTGTTAGGTAGCCGACAGCCAACATGTAAAAAAGCTGCTCGAATCTCTTATGCCAATGAATCCTACTTTGAATCGTTTAAATGCTAAGTCGTTTCCCTCAAGTGACGAGTTGCGCCTGCCTCCGAATGTTTCAAAAAGTGAGCAAGGAGTGCCGCATCGACGCTTGGGTGTGGTGAAAAATGGGCAGAAGTTCCCGCATTTTTCTGAACGAGTGCGGGTAAAGAAGCTAGTCCAAGACTTTAGGTTTAGGGTAACCACTTGAAATATAGGAACCTTAACTAGTAAGACGATGGAGTTGGTAGATGTTATGATTAGGAGGAGAGTTAGTATAGCTTGCGTACAATAAACTAAGTGGACGGATGGGAAAGCTAGGAAAATAGAGGATATCGATTTTAAACTATATTATAGTGGTAAGGATAGACGCAGGAATGGGGTAGGAATCTTAATTGCCAAGGGTCTTGTGGAGAATATAGTGGCGGTCATTAGGAAAGGGGATATGATTATGTTAGTTAAACTAGTTATTGGAGGGAATATAGTGAACGTTATTAGTGCATATGCTCCTCAAGTAGGATTAGATTATCAAACTAAAAGGGATTTTTTGGAGCAAATGGATAAGATTTTACAAGAGATACCTGTAGGAGACAACCTGGTTATAGGTAGAGATTTTAATGGCCATGTAGGCATAGATAAACTAGGCTATGAAAGGATGCATGGTGGATACGGTTTTGGTAACAGAAATGAGGCTGAAGAGAGTATCTTAGATTTTGCGTTGGCTTCTAACCTGGTGGTGGCCAATATTATGTATAAGAAGAAGGATGAGCATTTAGTAACCTTTAAGAGTGGGTCAGTTAAGAGTCAAATAGATTACTTCTTAGTGAGAAAAGTGGACTGCCTAAAATGCAATGATTGTAAGGTGATTCTTGGAGAGAGCCTAACCTCTCAATATAGGATTTTGTTACTAGATTTATATTTTAGAGGGCAATACCAAGCCAAGAAGGATGGTGGACATCGTAGAACGAAATGATGGAACCTAAAAGGGGATAAATTAGAAATATTTAATAATATAATTGATAAGGAAGGTACTTGAGACTTGGAAGATGATGTTAACACTATGTGGAATTCGATAGCTAATTGTATGAGGAGAATCTCAAGGGAAGTGCTTGGAGAGTCAAAAGGAATAGGACCTAGCTCTAGGGAAGCTTAGTGGTAGAGGGAAGAGGTTCAAGCGGTAGTTAAGGAAAAAAAAGAAGTGCTTTAAAAAGTGACAAAATGATAGAACTGAGGAAAACCTTAAGAGCTATAAATTGGCTAATAAGGAGGTCAAGAAAGTAGTGAGAGAGATTAAGTTGAAAGCTTATGATGACCTATACACTAGACTAGATAGTAAGGAGGAAGAGAAGAGGGTATACAAACTTGCTAAGAAGAGGGTATACAAACTTGCTAAGATACGGGAGAGGAAAACAAGAGATTTTAATCAGGTTAAGTGCATCAAGAGTGAGGATTTTAAGGTATTGGTGAGGGATGAAGAGATTAAGGAAAGATGAAAGAACTATTTTGAGAAACTATTAAATAATAGAGGTACGGCAATAGGAGAAGAAATAGCTAGTAATACGATAAACCAAGACTATAGGTTCTATCACAGGATTAGGAACTTTGAAGTGGAGATTGCTCTTAAGAAGATGAAATCAAATAAGGCTTTAGGACCAGATGATATCCGTATTGAAACTTGGAAGTGTTTGGGTAAAAAGGGGGTTGCTTGGTTGACTAGGTTGTTTAGCAAAATTTTGTTGACTAGGAACATACCAGATGAGTAGAGGAATAGTATTTTAGTGCCAATCTATAAGAATAAAGGAAATGTCCAAAATTGCAACAATTATAGAGGAATCAAGCTAATGTGTCATATAATGAAAGTGTGGGAGAGGGTGATAAAACGCCGATTGCGAAATATAACAGAGGTGTCAGAGAATCAATTTGGGTTTATGCATGGCAAGTCAATAATGGAAGCGATCTATCTTTTGAGGAGAATGATAGAAAAGTATAGAGAAAAAAAAAAAGACATTCATATGGTGTTTATCGACCTTGAGAAAACATATGATAGAGTGCCCCGGGATATAATATGGTGGGTGTTAGCGAAGAAAGGGGTGACAAAAGGTTACATTGATGTGATTAGGGACATGTATGAAGGGGTGGTGACCACTATTAGATCGCTTGCTAGAGAGACAAATGAATTTCCTATCACTGTAGAGTTACACCAAGGATCTACCTTAAGTCATTATCTTTTTACTTTAGTTATGGATGAGTTGACGAGAAATATCTAAAATGATGTGCCATGGTGTATGCTTTTTGCAGACGATATAGTGCTAGTGGATGAGACTAAAGAAGGAGTTAATACAAAGTTGGAGATTTAGAAAAAAAAGCTCTTGAATATAAAGGATTCTGAATAAGCAGAACTAAGACAGAGTACAAGAGTGTAAATTTAGTAACAGTAATAATAAAAGTAGAGGATAAATGAAGATTGAGAACCAAGAACTGCCTAAGAGTGAACGTTTTCGTTATTTAGGGTCAATTATCACAACAACGGGGGAGATTAATGCGGATGTGGCCCATAGGATTAAGGCGGAATGGTGTAAGTGGAGAAGTGCGTCTGGGGTACTGTGCGATAAACGAATATCCATTAGACTTAAAGGTAAGTTCTATAGAACAGCTATTAGACCAGCGATGTTGTACGGGACGAAGTGTTGGGCAATCAAGAAATAACATGTAGATAAGATGAGTGTGGCTGAGATGAGAATGCTAAGGTGGATGTGTGGCAAGACTAGACAAGACAGAATTAGGAATGAGTATATTCGGGAATGAGTAAAAGTTACACTGAAAGAAGATAAGTTGAGAAAGAATCGATTGAGATAGTTTGGTCATATTCAACAGAAACCAACAGATGCAATAGTGAAGAGATGCGATGCTGTAACAATAGATAGAAGTGTTAGGGGATGGGGTAGGCCTAGATGAACATTGGTTAGGGTTATAAATAGAGATATTAATCTACTTAATTTAACTAACGAAATGGCCTTTGATAGGGCCGCGTGGAGAAAAATGATTCATGTAGCCGACTCCATTTGATGGAACTTAAGGCTTGGTTTGGTTTGGTAAACTAAAATCAATACTTCCCAAACGGGCCTTATATGCCTCACACCATCTAATCCCCCAAGCACCACCCCCCTCCACCTTCTCTCCTTCATCAGGGCACCATTAAATCCCTCACTAATATGTTTATCTTTATTTATTTATTTTTGGATTATCAAAGTACTACAACATAATATTTTTTTTATAAATTTTATTTTAACTTAACAATGGGTAAAACAGACTTCTAATACACACACACACACACACACATATACTAGTTGGACCCCCACGCGCTACGCCCGTGGGGGTCGCATTGCTATTTGTTTTTTTAAGTTATGTTCATATGTGAAACACCCAATTGCATTCCTAGTTATACAATTGTTGATATTATTCTGCATATCAAGGTGCTCAAAGCATTGAATCTGTCAATTAATCAAGTTTATATATATAGCAACTATTTAGTGTGTTTGGTTTGAGTTTTTTGGATTAAGTTTTTGGTTTTCGTGTTTTTTGTTTTTAGTGAATATTTTTAAAATTTTAAACATTTTTTTAATTTTTTTAGATTCACCTTACTTAGATGTATCCAAAAAGTAAAAAATTTGTGAAAAAATATTTTAAAAAATTAATAAATACATAAAAATACAAAAAATGTACTAAATTCTCGTATTTTTTTTTTTTGTATTTTTGGTATTTAGTGAATTTTTAAAAGGCTTTTTTCACAATTTTTTTACTTTTTAAGTATACTTATGTTAGGTATGTCTAAAAAGTAAAAAAAATTGCTTAAAATATTTAAAAAATTCAGTAAAAACAAAAAAAACACGAAAAATAAGAAAGTAGAATTTTTTGAAAAGTGTTTTTTGAAAACAAGAACCAAGCAAAGTGATTAGTATTCTTATTTCATTTATTTATATATCTTCTTTTGAAAATTTAGTTTCTAAAAATATAGGTAAACGATGTCATATGACTAAAAATGTCATATTGTGACAATTTTTTTAAAAATATCATTTAATAATTTAACTCTTCAAAATTCAATTAGAGAATATCCTAATATGTTCAACAGTAATAATAATAATTATTTGTACTTTGGAAGATCATAGTATATGGACCATTTTTATTTTCTGTACGGGAAAGAAATACACCTTCTCGTATAATCCTGTTGATCAAGTCTGCGCTCCTCCGTACGACGTCGTTCTACTACCTGAAAATACAAACGTGAGCTAGCCGGCGGGTGTGTGCCGGAAACCTCTCCGATGCCTAAGTCAGTCAACTAGACAAATAGACAAAAGCTCTGCGTATTCAGGAAGTAAAGTTGCATTACCTCTCCAAAGGTGATATGGGTGAGCTTTTATAGGTTTCGAGTGGCGCAATCCTAATA
>JAPPVO010002271.1:0-23786 GCA_030407325.1 Camellia japonica
TAACTCCCTTCCTCGTTAGTCTAGTTAACAATGAAGCTAATCTAGGGAAATCCTTCACAAATCTCCAGTAATACCCGGTTAACCTCAGGAAACTACAGATCTCAAAAGCATTCCTAGGTTGTGCCCAATCTTGCACTACATCTATCTTGGATGAATTCACAGACACCCCTTCTCTGGACATCACATGGCCTAAGAACTTAACCTCCTTTAGCCAGAACTCACACTTCCCAAACTTAGCATACAGCTTTTGGGCTCTAAGTAATTCAAGTATTACTTGCAAATGTTCCTCGTGCTCCTCCTCAGAGGGTGAGTAAATTAAAATGTCGTCCACAAAGACAACTACAAAACGATCTAGGAACTCACTGAAGACACGGTTCATCAAATCCATAAATACAACCGGTGCATTGGTCAGCCCAAAAGGCATAACTAGGAACTCATAATAGCCATACCACGTATGGAATGCCATCTTCGGGATTTCCTCCTCCCTTACTGTGATAACCCTGTTCCGTATTATGCTAATTGGTCCTTATTATGAATGTGATTATGTGTTTGATATGGTTTTGTGTGCCATTATGTGAAAATATATAGTTTTGAATTTCTATTTGTTCACCGTAGGAATATCTGTTGAATTATCTGCTTTGGAAATTTAATTGAAGGCCTTATCGGCCACAAAATCCGAAATTGATTACGCCTTCGTGATTAGCGTAATTTTTAGAGCCTACGGTGAAATTTAATTGGAAATTGATTCGGATCAGAGTAAATTGATTTAATTAATCAATTAAGTGCTCAAATATCTAATATTAAATTAATGTGACTTAGTGGGGTTATATAAGGGCCATTACACTCTCAATTCTTCTCTTTTGTGTTCATTTGGCTGATATCAACTCTAAGAGAGAGAGAGAGGGTCGGCTAGAGAGGGAACAAGAGGGAAAATTACGTGTTTGGCTCAAGTTTGAGAAATTGGAAGGTTGAACTCAAGAATTAAGCATACATTGGGGAGATTGAGCTTCTAGGTGAGTAATCAACCCTTTGATTCATGAGTTGAGTTGTAATTTTGTGGATTGAAGATTAATTAGGGAGTTAGACTATGAATTGAGTTGATCATGTTGAATTGAAGGTCAATGTATGCATGCATGTATGTAATTGCATTGAATTCGCATGATGAGCTTGAAATACATGATCCATGTAGAATTTTGGTTAAAGCTCATGTTTGTAATCACCATTTGCACCTTGTAAGTTGAGAATGAGAGTAAGATGTTACATGCATGTACAATTCATAGGGGTGTAAGTGTTGAATGCATGAATTTGCCATGTTGGAAATGAGTTTGTGTAAAATGGGACATGCATGTGATTAATTTGTGAAATTGAGCTTCAAAATGATGTAATTTGGTATTTATACCATGTTAGTATATGTATATGTGAAGATTGAGCAAAAAGCATGCATTTAGAGCCTTTGAATATCAAGTTGAAGCTCAAGAACATGTTTTGGATTTTCCAGAAAATTTGATGTCCGCTCAAGCGGGAGAACCTCCGCTCGAGCGTGAAATTCGTGCTCCAGTATATTTTTGCAGGCAAGGTGTCCGCTCGAGCGGGGAAGTTCACGCTCGAGCAGGGAGCTATGTAGACAGACCTTCAGCTCGAGCGGCCGACTTCACGCTCGAGCGTAAATTTGATGCATACAGTACTTTTGCAGACCTCATGGGTTCGCTCGAGCGGGGACCCTATTTTTGAAAATTTTAAAAAGGCATTCTGTGTTTCGTTTTCTGTTCTCTTTCACTTCTAAATACTCTTAGGCATACATTAAGCATTGTAATTGAGTTAAAGAGATAAGAATGAAGCCTAAAGAGGAATATGTGAATTAAGGAACGGATTGAACCATTTGTGACCCATATGTGTTATGTGATGTGTAGGGTCAAGCTCCAGGGCAAATCAACCAACCGATCACAGTGAGTAATATCTGAACAAAGATATTTGAAATATGTTGTTTGTCCAATTGCTTACTTCTATGTAAGTCTTATAAGTTCGATAATTTGAATAGTGGACAATGTTTGCTATGCCAAATGAATAGGCCATAGGCCAGTTTGACACGAAAGTCTGAATGGGCCAGAGGCCAGTTTGACATGAAAGTGTGAATAGGCCAAAGACCAGTTTGACACGAAAGTTTGAATGGGCCAGAGGCCAGTTTGACATGAAAGTGTGAATGGGCCAGAGGCCAGTTTGACATAAAAGTCTGAATGGGCCAGAGGTCAATTTGACACGAAAGTATGAATGGGCCAAAGGCCAGTTTGATCTGAATAAAAGATAAATGGGCCAAAGGCCAGTACGACATGAACGAATTGGGCCCGAGGCCGTATGATGTGTTCGGAACCGAAGTCACTTGATCTATAGCTATTTATATACTAGATACAAATATGAATTCGGCCTAAGGCCGTCCGACGTATATTGTTCCAATACATCTTCTTCAATTGATATTATTCACTGGACTTTCGCTCACGCTCATTCATGTGTTTGTAGGTGAGCCAAGAGAGGTCCAGACCCAGTCTCAGTGAAATCTGTGTGGAACAACCAAGGTTTTGAAGAGTCAGCCCTTGCGTCTCACGCACGAGACTCGTCTTCGCTCTTTTGTCATGTATTTATATTTTGTCATGTTGGCGAAGACTTTGAATCTGTTGTATATAGTCTTCATGGGTTGACTTAGACTTAAATGATCATGTCTGTACAGAACCTTATGCTACTATATTTTCTAAAGTGAGTTATTAACATGTATGTGTATGGTTTGTTATGACGTGCTACGTAAGCACAGCTCTATGGACAAAGTTTTAAATTTGCTTCTGTTTGGCCCCTTTATTCTGACGAGTTATGTCCGGTTTGGTTTGAGGCCGTAGGTAATCTCATGATTACTGGCTGGTTATGTCCTTAACCCTTGGGGGCGGGTTCGGGTCGTGACACTTACCGTCAATTGGTGATAACCCGATCTCAAGTCTATCTTAGAGAAGTAACAAGACCCCTTCAACTAATCAAACAAATCATCTATACGAGGCATTAGGTACTTATTCTTAACAGTTACCCTATTTAACTTCTGGTAATCTATATAAAGTCGCAACGCACCATCTTTCTTTTTAGCAAAAAGAGTTGGTGCTCCACAAGGTGAAATACTAGGAAGGATAAAACCCTTATCCAACAATTCCTGGAGTTAAATCTTCAACTCACTCAATTTAGCTGGTGCAATGCAAACCAATACGGTGCCATAGAAACTGGTGTCGTGCCAAGCACTAAATCAATAGAGAACTCAATCTCTCGGTAAGGTGGTAAACTAGTAAGATCCTCAGGAAAGACATCCGGGTATTCGCAAACTACTCTTGGCAACTCCACCCGAACTTCATCACACTCACCACTCAAGAATCTAGCAAAAAGGCCACTAAGTTCACTCCGCCCACGTGGATCATATACCGGTGATAAGACTCTATCCACCCGGTTCCCCAAGAAGTAAAAGCAATCACCGCTCAAGGTACGTACAGTAACCCTCTGACAATAGCAATCTATAACAGCCCAGTATGACGATAACCAGTCCATACCCAAAATGACAACAAAACTAGACATATTAAGCAATACAAATGCAAAATGTAATCGGCATCTGGCAATCTTGATGTCATAACCCCGACACCCGTGTTTCAAGATAACCTCCCCACCGATAGGTGACTCTACACAGATAGGAGATGCTAATTGAGTCGACTCTAACCCCAAAATCGATGCAAATGCAGACAAGATAAAAGAATGGGATGCACTCGTATCAATCAATACATTAGCAACTGAATTGTAAAACAAGAAGGTACCTCTCATTATAGAAAGAGCAGGTACAAGATCTGGCACCATAACAGCGTACACACGCCCAGTAGGTCTCTATTCAACCTGTTCACCCCTCGGAGCATAAGCCTAATGCACTGACTGAGCTGAACAAGCTCCTAGACTGGCCCTCAAGGCCTATGCTGACTATGCTGGCTGGTGACTCTGTGTCTGCCTCGAACCAGATGTACTAGATGTGTCACCCAACTGTGGGCAAAACCTCTTCATGTGGCCCGTCTGCCCACACTAATAACAAGTGAGTAGCTGGCCTCTCCCCTGACTTTGGCCCTAAAAACGAGTCGAAGACAATACTACTCGCTGCCCTCCTCCTCTCTGCAGGTAAGCTGGAGACTTGTAGCCCAACTGACCATATTTGAAGCAAGTAAAATCTCCCTAACCACCCCTCCCAGAACCTGGACTTGGTACTGGACAGGTGGACCTCGACTAAGCTCCCTGAGACGACTGAGGGTTAGAACCCCACTGTCTCTTACTGTTCCCTTGACTGTCCTAACTCCTCCTGGAGCCCCTTATCCTCTCCTCATCTGTCTGCATAATAGTCTCAAGACGGGCTGCCGCCTCTACAAGCCACCCATAATCTTTAATCATGGATCCGACCACTCTAAACATAAGCCCAATCCTCAACCGCTTCTCGAACTCCAGACAACGGCTCTCCTCAATCGCCACGAGTTTCGGTGCAAACCTCGACAAGCTGGTGAATGTGGCCTCGAACTCAGCCACTAGTGTGTTCAGCTACACCAACTTAGAGAACTGGTCTCTCAACTTTTCCTTAACAGTGGAAGACAAAAACTTGTCCTGGAAGGCGTCGACAAAAACCTCCCAAGTCTCTCCAATGCGCCCTCGTGCATACTTCCACCGTTGACCCGCGTCTCCCTTCAGCTGGAAGGACGCCAAGGTCACTCTCAAACCCCGATCATCGATGCCGAGCATCTCAAACGTCTTCACCATCTGTTCTAACCACTTATCTACCTTCAGTCGTTTCTTGGGATCACCCAAAAACTCATATGGATTCTACCGAAAAAACTCTCTTCAAGAAAGATGGCCCTGCGTCAACTACTTGGGTCTAGACTTGATTCTCAGCCCTGAGAATGTCCATAGATTCCCGTAATGCTCCGACCATTTCGTAGGCTAAGACGTCCATAGCCTGCTGACCAACTGGTTCGGCCACATTGGCCTGACCAATCCCTTCTTCCTGTGCCAGAATATCATTCGGTAGAGGCATCTCATGCCTTCTAGGCCTACCACGCCTAGCACCACCACGTCCACGTCCTGACATCCTAATAATGGTAATAAAAGGTATTAGCACATTTACAAATGTGTCGAAGCTAACTCACTCACGTCCTAATGCGATGGACAACAGTAAATCATTCCATATAATCACGTAATCACATAAACACATACGACTTTCCTTCCTAGATAATGACGGTCCCGCGGCGTCACTAGAATTCCAATTAGAAACAGCAATGATCAAGTGCTCTTCTAATAAGACTTCCAGAAACCCATAGACCCAATCAATATCTTAGGAACTAAATGCCATACCTATATAATCATATAAGCATGTTATCATATAAGCATACAATACATACTAACGTCTCCACCCAGCGAGACAAACCCATTGTGGTACTAACTACTTCCAACAAACCCAAAGTATTCAAACTCGATATGTTCTGATACCAAGTTGTAACGCCCCCAAAATAATATGATAAAACCAACTCATAAGCGAAAGAATAATAGAAATAAGAAACTTTCATTCATCAGAGTTCGTTTACAAAAATTAACAAATGCAATATACATTTACAAATGTTCATTCTAAATCTACAGCATGTGTTGCAATAGTAAGAGAATTAAAATTTAAACATATAGTCATATGCCCTATAGGCTTAAATTTTTCCAAGTCATTGCTTGCTTACACAAAAGTAAGCCTGGCTCAACACAATTTAAGCCCTTGGCTATACAAAATAATATAACAAAATAAAGAAGCCCTTATTTCCAAAAATCCCTCCAAGCTACTGCCCTGGCGAAGGCATATCATCAGCATCTGAAAATGGTTTTTCCCAAATAGGATGTGCCAAAGCCTAGTAGGAACAATCTAACACAATATATGAGATTTAACAAAGATATAAGTACAATGTGCATATACAATGTTTGTAACAAAATAACCACGTTTTATATAACCGTGAAGCACCAAGATTCATATTTCAATTCATTTTCCTTCAATCCATTTCAAGTTCATTTATTCTTCTCAATTTATGAGTTAATTCCATTATCTTTCAACAACCCAATTGAGACTAGAACTTAGTGATTTTCCAATTCAATACACTACCACACAAACACTTCAAATCTGCCATTCTAAGAAAATGTCGTCCTCGGGATCGGCACCCATGTATGCATAAGATTTCGGGACTTTCACTATGGACACTCCGGCCAACTTAATTTCAATGGAATCCATCCCCTCTCTCCTCCTAAACAATGGAGTCCATCCCTTTTCTCCACCTAAACAATCATACATATACAATGTGTATAAGTCATAGTCATATTCAATGACAACTAATAACAAATTAGTTTCAATATACCTAATCCTCATGCAATTTCTACAACAATCATAGTTATCCTCCACTAATAGCCCAATACAGATATTTCTAAACAGATATATTATTCAAATTTCCATGGGTAAGAGACAACATGTGTCCAACTCCACCATTTACATTAACAATCATCCAATTTCACATTACTATTAACAATTTCAGTTATTTACACAAAATAACAATTTGACCCATTTAGGGAAAAACTCCCCTTTTTCCAAATACCAACCCGAATGGCCTAAATCAAGTATTTGGCCATAATACAACCTCACTTTCAACCCTATAACCATTTATTCCATATTCACTTAGAAATCCCTCTTTTATTTCACACCCAAACCCTAGGTTTGCTCAAACTACTCCCCAAATCGCACTATTGTTACACAATGACAAATAACTAAACTAAAAACCATATGAAAGTATAGAAAATCCCTACCTCAAGAAAAAAAGACGAGCAAGCAAGAGTGAGACTTCAAAGATGCCCAAACCCAACTCTATTCGGATCAAAATAGAGATCTTGTGATGGTCTACCTTTTTATCAAAGGGATTAGGGTGAGGAAATCATTAGAAGTAGGTGAAAATGTAGAGAGAGAGAGAGAGAGCGTGTGTTTTAGAGAGAGAGGTCTCAACTTTAGGTTTTAGGGAGAAAAGATCTGAAAAAGTAATATAAAAAGTCATTTTCACGATCTGATAATGCAAGACTTGACGCTCAAGCGTCAGACACAAAAATGTTGTTCCGCTTGAGCGTAAGAAATGCTGCTCGAGCGCAAGACACAATGAACAAGACGCTCACCGCTTGAGCGCAAAAAATGACACTCAAGCGTAGAAAACACACATCCAGTAATTTTGTAGACAACAAACCAATGCTCAAGCGTAGGAAACACCGCTTGAGCATAGAAATCACTCTCCCAATAGTTTTGTAGACCTGCAAAAGTACTGAGTGTTTGCAAAGCCCACTGAGTGCAAGAAGTGCCACTCGAGCGAATGACCAAAATTCTAAGCAACACAAGGTTTGAAAAACAAGCAACTAACCTATCCAAACACAACCACGGCGACCCCAAAGCCAATTTCAAAGAGATACAAGGAAGAAAGAAGTAAACAACAATATGAAAGCATTAAACCTGAGTCTGGAATACCACAAGAGTCGGGTCAAAACCGGGATCGCTATAAAAAATATGTATTATTTATACAACTTCTTTAATAGAACGGGGAATATCAATTGAAGAATAGTATATTTACATGCTATCAAGCTCACAATGATATCTTTAAGGCTACATGATAAACACACACCAAACTCAAGGATCTCCCTTTGACCTACTTTCAACCAAACTGGCATGAATGCATCAGGTTCCAAATGGAGAGCCAGAACAATATGGAAATGGAAAATGTGATCAACTGACTAAACATACAAAGAATGCCTCAATATTGCCCATGTGCCTAACTCCAAAGACAAAGTACTAACCATCATTAATCTCCACCTTTAAAAGAAAAAAAACATTGAAACAAAGCAAACACACTAAAGAAATACTTTTTATTTGCCCCATTGAATATGATAGTTTCATCAGAATAACACTTACAAAGGGAACCATCCACCTGCCTAACTTGAAAGTTCACCCTAAAACCTCCCTACATCAACCTACCCATTATCCCACTTAATGCCTCCATCAACATAAGAAATAAATAAATAAATAAATTTAATCCAAGTCTTCCTGGAGCACTCCCCTAAGTTTTTCTTTTGGGGAGAATGCTAAATAGCCAACCGTGAGCCTCATCTTCTAGATACAAATCAAAATTCATATCTACCACTTGTCCCCCATAAAGCACATCCTCTCTACCAAGTACAAAACGAAGTCCCAATTCAGGTGGTTAAATTCTCATGAACGCTTTTTATCCAATTTATAGAAAAACCACTAATCCCACTCCCCAATATAAAATTCAAATTCCTATTAGACTATGTCTACTTTGACAAAGGCATTCTAAACTCTTAAGACACCTTAGTTAACACTTCATTCAACTGCAAAACCAACAACTAGGCCGATAATTTCTACACCCCTTAGGCCTAAAATTCCTATTACCATCAGAGGATCAAGACTACAAACAAAGTGTACAAAAGCATCTGCACTCTCTTGTCTTGTAAAACAAAGCCACCATTCCTCTCACCTTCTTTCAAACTTCACCTCAACATTGCTTTCCAATTCCTCCCTATCCAAGTTCTAAAATACTGGTAACAAGAATGTTAATGTTTCTTCTTCCTTTTCCAATTTACTTATTTGAAAACAAAGATGAATGTGTTAGGATAAATAGCATCATCGATTTTTTGTCTATATTTGATGGAAGGTGTTTTTTAATTAAAACAAAATGGATAGCAGAATGAACCCTATATTCTCATTTGATTATCTAGGTTCTCAAATACTATCTAAAACCTTCTTGTTTAAACTTTGAATGTGTTCAGGAACAGAGTAAACTGGAAGTCTTTTAAGATCAAAGAAAAGCAAACCAAAAGAAAGACAGCTAAAAAAATAAATTTGATTCCAACCCAAAAGTAACTGCTTAGTGCACAAAATACTTCATTGATCACCTTAACCACACTAGGATTCTCGGTACAACAATACATATCATTTGTATAATACATACACATACACATATATGTATGTATTATAAACACATATATACCAACCTATAGATACATATATATATATATATATATATATAACAAAGAAGAATAAGTTAACTTAAGATGTGAAGAAAGATGAAGTCAAAACCTTTACCAAGGATAGATTGGGAAAGAATCAGAGTTGTTCATCATCGACACAAATGTTTAAAAAGAAAAACCTAAAAATCTCTACACTACCAAAACATCGATAACACAAATGTTTCAAAACCCCCAAAATCGAGTCAATCGAACAAACTAACCAAATACAAACTAATTGAATATAGATCCATGCAGTTTCAGAATCGAAAATGAATAAAAAAAAAATTTGAGATTGAATGCAAATCAAAATGTCTACTGTGTAGCCATGGAAAACTCCTTATCTCGAGTCATTACGAAATGAATTAGGGCTTCGAATCATCAAATACTTGAATTCAAATGCAAAAATGGAAAAAAAAATTGAACATGTTTAAGAAATGAAAAAGAGATTCAAGCTTTGAACAAGCACAACAAAGCCAGAGAGAGAAGATTAGAATCTTTACCAAAAATGAATTAGGCCTTTGAATCATCAGATACTTGAATTCAAACGCAAAGACGAAGAATTGAGCACAATGAGAGAGAGATTCAAGCTTCGAAGAAGAACAACAAAGCCAGAAAGAAAGATATACAACATAATTATCTAAAATCGGAACCCTATGTTGAATATGAGGGCTCTGTGTTGAATCTGTTGATTGGAACCCTTAGAACGAAAGAGTAGGGTTGAGATTGAGAGAGAGAGTGAGTCAGAGAGTCGATCAGTTTCTCTTATATTCAAAATAAGGATGCTTCTGTGGGAATATTAAATTTAAAAAATATATATATAATCACATGTTAATTAGAAGGTGTGATTTAAAAATAAAAGAAGAAGAAGACATAATCACACTTAATTGAAAAGTGACATAAAAAAAAAAATACTATCACACTCAATTAAATTAGGTGTGATTAAAATATTAATTTGATTTTTTTAATCACACTTTCATTAAAAGTGTCATGTTTTAATTTCCTTAAGTGTGATCTTTAAGCATATTTGTAGTAGTATTTAATTTTGGATAAATTGATCTAACATCGCTCTCAAACTTTTAGTAATAGGAGAGGTCCATAATAATTTTTTTTGTAGCCTAAAGTCCCTCACTCACACTCTCATTATCTCTCATCTCTCTTCTCGCACTAAACCTCTCGTTTTCCCTCTGTTATGTTCTTCTTTGCTACCCAAAGGCAAGCCTTCAAGGAGGGAGAGAGAGAGACCGACCGATCGCACGTTGAGCATCTTGAGAATGGCGATTGTAACAATATCGGCGCAATTGAAAAGGAGGTCTTTAGTGAGTTTGTTGGAGGAATCAGTGATGCCATTTATGTAAGATATAGAGATGTGGCCCGTGTGGACCTAGGGTCAACTTGGAGGGTGACCAAGTTATTGATTCCGTCGACAGCGCAGCTTAAGAAGTCAAAACTAAGGCCAAGGTTAGCACCAAATGCGGGTGCGAAGGACTTGCGGAGGTGAATATAGGCTAGGGTTCAGTAAGAAGATTTGTAGAAGAAGATGAAGAAGAAGAAGAGAGGTTCTTGCATCTCAAGGTTATTTTTATTGATGATAACATATGGCAATTACTGTAATGATGATGCTTAGGTAACAACACTAGTCTACATATATTAGTAGACTAGTTCAATTTTCTCTGGATTTTAATTTTCTCTGGTTACCTATATAAGTAGACTAGTTCAATTTTCTCTAAGTTTTAATTTTCTCTAGTTTGGTTAAAATACAGAGAAAATTGTAAGCAAACTAGAAAAAATTGGTCAAAACACAGAGACGTTTATCATCAAATCAGAGAAATTTCAACCTACAAAAATTTTAAAACACAAAAAATCAGAAAAATTGAGCAAACTAGAGAAATTTTTCTGGATTCTCTAAATTGAAATTTCTCTGAAAATATAATGAGGGACCCCAACCACTATGAAAATATTACATGTCTTTTATCTTATAAAATCTTAATAGTAAGGACCTTTAAAAAAAATTCACTTTAATTTTTAATAAATTTTATATAATTTATGTTTCTACATATTTTTATTTTCCAAATTAATATAAAAGAAAATTAAATAGTTAGAATTACTTTTAATTTTATGTTACTAATTCTTCTTCTAATTTAACTATTATTTTTAATATCAAAATGAGTATTTATTTTACTATTTTATAATTTAATATATATCATACAAAATTATTATATGATAACTATATTTTTATAATATGATAGAACTAAAATTATCAAAATACACAAATAAGTTAACTAAAATCAATACATATAAGTATTCAAATAACAATTTTATAGAACGATAGCGTCAATATTATCAAAATAAATAATTAAAATCATTCTTTAATTTAAATTTAAATTTAAATTAAAACTATCCTTTTATAACACACATTGTACCATCAAATATTTTTGAAAAAAAAAATAACAGATGCATTGCACGAGTCAATTTCTAGTATATCATATATATATATATATATATATATATATTAAAAGTAGTGTTTTTCCCATATGATGTGGCACAATATAAGGGTTTACTTTTTCTAAGATAGCCATGTCGGCATGTATTTTGTTAATTACATAGAGTTCTACACAAATTCAAATATAATTTAAATTATACTAACTTTACATATTTATATGAACTTTATTTGACAAATATTTATTTTCTATATTTTTTCATAGTAAATTGAAATAATCTACAAACCCAATACTAATTTTGCATTTCATGTTTTTCTTCTTAATTCTTTCAAGGGTATTATAAAAAAAAATTCTAGCTAAATTGCCTTTTTTTTTTCTTCTTATTTTTCCATGCATTATTCTATACCCAATACTTATTCTATATTATAGATTTGTCGTTTAAATTTTATAGTGATTCTATATATGAAATTATACTTCATTTCCTACATTATTTTATATAATCACAACTCACATAAGGAAAAACCTACATAACAAATGATACTCTCGAAGAACTTTTGAAGTTTGAATTCACTACGTGAATTACTTTTTCAATTATTGAATAGTAAATTCTTTTATGTTTGACATCATATTACAGATTATTAGTAACTTCACACTCTGAAATGTATCTATCATTTGGATGTTTTCACAGTATAACATATAAGAGTTTTAAAGACTAAATGTTTTGGTATTTAAAAGTAAAAATTTTGTTACAAAAGATATTTATGGACCAATTTCTATCGTCATGAGGATAGTCGCTAAAAGGTCGTTTCGAAAAGTCAAAAATAAGGCTTTTAGCGACAAAATTTTGAAAATATCACTAATAAATAAACTTTTAGGGATAAAATAATTTGGTCTCAAAATGGTTTATTTTTTGAGATAAAAAATTTGGTCCCAAAAAGATAATAATTCATCACTAATACCCAATTTTTGTTGCTAAAAATATAATAATGACACCTTTCGCAACAAAATTATTTGGTCCATAAAAAATAATTGTCCCTAAATTTTGACCTCTAAAACCTTAATTTTTTTGTAGTGTTATTATTATTTCTTTTTGAATTTAGATGTTGTTATGTTATTATTTCTTAGTTAGTTGTTATTGAATTTATTTTATATAGTTGGTATTTTAATTTAATTAAGAGTGTTTATTTTACAATTTTATAATTTAATATATATATATTAGGGGTGAGCAGCGGATATACGATCCGCCAAAACCGACCGAACCGAACCGATCCGCCGCATTTTGGACGGATGCGTGATGACGAGCGGACGGTTGCGGATTGATTTTCTCCAATCCACCAATTTGGCGGACAGATGGCGGATTTGAGGTTCCTTTGGCCGCAACCGAACCGCCAAACCGCGAGCACCCTTAGTAATTTATAAGACTTTGTGTTTTCAATTTGTTTAAATATTTTGTTTGTGTTTTCAATTGAAAAAGAGTTCAAATATTTTGTTGAAAAAAAGTTTTCAACTTGAATATATTTTTTGAATTGAAAAAAATAAACGTATTATTTATCTATATTTTTTTGTTTTTAAATCTAACTCTAAAAGTAATAAATAGAAAATATGATATATGCTGGTTGATTTTTATTTTCAAAAACATATATAAATGTAACAATACAGAGACATACAATCTTTACTATTACTCTGTTCATGGTTTTGGTGGTTTGAATTGTTTTTATATTTTAAGAACATAGATTGTAATACTTTATGTGGATGAGGCATGCTGTGATTGTAATATGTGGATGAGGCATGCAGTGATTGTGATAATCTAAAGTTTCAAACTTTTTTTGCTTTAGATGAGGCATGCAGTAATTGTAATACTTTTTTAAGTCATTGATTGTAATACTTTTTTTTTTTTTTAAGGAAGTGCACAAGTTGAACTATGTTGAAAATTTATAAAATTTCAAACCGCCAAACCGATTCACATCCATCTGCCAAACCGCCAATCCGCTCAATCCGCATCCGCCAGATTGGCGGATAGAAGCGGATTGATTTTCTCCAATCCGCCAATTTGGCAGACGAATGGCGGATTGGACGTTCCGTGACCGCAACCGACCCGCGCCCACCCCTAATATATATATCATATAAAATTATTATATGATAATCCAACTACAACATATTTATATTTAATTTTTTTAATAAATTTTATATAATTTCTATTTCTATATATTTTTATTTTCCAAATTAATATAAAAGAAAATTAAATAGTTAGAATTATTTTTAATTTTATGTTACTAATTCTTCTTCTAATTTAACTATTATTTTTTAATATCAAAATGAATATTTCTTTTACTATTTTATAATTTAATATATATCATACAAAATTATTATATGATAATTACACTTTTATAATATGATGGAATTAAAATTATCAAAATATGCAAATAATTTAACTAAAATTAAAATATAAGAGTATTTAGGTAACAATTTTATAAAATGATAGTGCCAATATTATCAAAACAAATAATTAAAATCATACTTTAATTTTTTAATTTAAAATTAAAATTATTCTTTTATAATACACATTGTACCATTAAATATTTTTTTTTTAAAAATAGCACGGGCATTGTACGGGTCAACTACTACTATATATAAAAGTAATGTTTTTCTTTTACTTAGGTGACACATTCTAAAAGCTTACTTTTTTTCTAAAAAAATCACTTCAGCATGCATTTTCCATTTACATATAAAATTCTACGCAAACTTAATTTCAATTATAATAATCCATTTTATATAGATTCTATTTGAGAAATACTTACTTTTCATATATTTTTTTATCGTGAATTTATTTATTTTTGTTGTCAGATTTATTTTATGTAGTTGATATTTTAATTAATTATTATGATATTTGAAAAAAAAATTATATCGATATACAAATAAATAAATAAATAAAACAAAATGTATATAATTATGTGTATTGCACGGGTCAAATTAATTTTATTTTTATTTTTTTTTATTATTGATAACTCCGCCGGGGTTGTTAACAACTCCGCCGGTCCCAAGCCCGGGTTAAGGAGGAGGGTTGTGTGTTAGGTAGCCGACAGCCAATACGTAAAAAAGCCGTTCGGATCCCTTATGAAAATGAATCCTACTTTGAATCGTTTAAATACTAGGTCGTTCCCCTCAAGTGACGCGTTGCGCCTGCCTCCGGGTGTTTCGAAAAGTGAGCAAGGGGCGCCGCATTGACGCCTGGGTGCGGTGAAAAATGGGCAAAGGTTTCCGCGTTTTTCTGGACGAGCGCGGATAAAGAAGCTAGTCCAAGACTATAGGTTTAGGGTAGCCACTTGGAACATAGGAACCTTAACTGGTAAGACGATGGAATTGGTAGATGTTATGATTAGGAGGAGAGTTAGTATAGCTTGTTTAAAAGAAACTAAATGGACGGGAGAGAAAGCTAGGGAAATTGAGGATACCGGTTTTAAACTATATTATAGTGGTAAGGATAGACGTAGGAATGGGGTAGGAATCATAATTGCCAAGGGTCTTGTGGAAAGTGTAGTGGCGGTCAATAGGAAAGGAGATAGGATTATGCTAGTTAAACTAGTTATTGGAGAGAATATAGTGAACATTATTAGCGCATACGCCCCTCAAGTAGGGTTAGATGATCAGACTAAGAGGGATTTTTGGGAGCAAATGGATGAGATCTTACAGGAGATACCCGTAGGAGAGAACCTGGTTATAGGTGGAGATTTTAATGGTCATGTGGGCATAGATAATTTAGGTTATGAAAGGGTACATGGTGGATACGGTTTTGGTGACAGAAATGAGGCTGGAGAGAGTATCTTAGATTTTGCGTTGGCTTCTGACCTGGTGGTGGCCAATACTATGTATAAGAAGAGGGATGAGCATTTGATAACCTTTAAGAGTGGATTAGTTAAGAGTTAAATAGATTACTTCTTAGTGAGAAAAGTGGACCGCCTAAAATGCAATGATTGTAAGGTGATTCCTGGAGAGAGTCTGGTCTCTCAACATAGGATTTTGGTACTAGATTTATGTTTTAGAGGGCAATACCAAGCTAAGAAGGATGGTGGGCGTCGTAGGACGAGATGGTGGGACCTAAAAGGGGATAAATTAGAAATATTTAAGAATCGAATGGATAATGAAGGTACTTGGGACTTAGAAGGTGATGCTAACACTATGTGGAACTCGATGGCCAATTGTATGAGGAGAATCTCAAGGGAAGTGCTTGGAGAGTCGAAAGGAACGAGACCCAGCTCTAGGGAAACTTGGTGGTAGAGGGAAGAGGTTCAAGCGGTAGTTAAGGCAAAAAAAAGAGTGCTTTAAAAAGTGGCAGAAGGATAGAACTGAGGAAAACCTTAAGAGCTATAGATTGGCTAATAAGGAGGTCAAGAAAGTAGTGAGAAAGACTAAGTTGAAAGTTTATGATGACTTATACACTAGACTAGATAGTAAGGAGGGAGAGAAGAGGGTATACAAACTTGCTAAGATGCGGGAGAGGAAAACAAGAGATTTTAATCAAGTAAAGTGCATCAAGAGTGAGGATTCTAAGGTATTGGTGAAGGATGATGAGATTAAGGAAAGATGGAAGAATTATTTTGAAAAACTATTAAATGAGGAACATGGAGGTACGACAATAAGGGAAGAATTAGCCAATAATACGATAAACCAAGACTATAGGTTCTATCGCAGGATTAGGAACTTTGAAGTGGAGTTTGCACTTAAGAATATGAAATCTAATAAGGCTTTAGGACCTGATGATATCCCTATTGAAGCTTGGAAGTGTTTGGGCAAAAAGGGAGTTGCTTGGTTGACTAAGTTGTTTAGCAAAATTTTGTTGACTAGGAACATGCCAGATGAGTGGAGGAAGAGTATTTTAGTGCCAATCTATAAGAATAAAGGTGATGTCCAGAATTGTAACAACTAGAGAGGAATCAAGCTAATGTGTCATATAATGAAAGTGTGGGAGAGGGTGATGGAACGCCGATTGCGAGATATAACAGAGGTGTCAGAGAATTAATTTGGGTTTATGCCTGGTAGGTCAACAATGGAAGCGATCTATCTTTTGAGGAGCGTAATAGAAAAGTATAAAGAAAAGAAAAGAGACATTCATATGGTGTTTATTGACCTTGAGAAAGCATATGACAGAGTGCCCTGGGATATGATATGGTGGATGTTAGAGAAGAAAGGGGTGACAAAAGGTTACATTGACGTGATTAGGGATATGTATGAAGGGGTGGTAACCACTATTAGATCGCCAGCTGGAGAGACAAATGAATTTCCTATCACTGTAGGGTTACACCAAGGATCTACCTTAAGTCCTTATCTTTTTGCTTTAGTTATGGACGAGTTGACGATAAATATTCAGGATGACGTGCCATGGTGCATGCTTTTTGCAGACGATATTGTGCTAGTGGATGAGACTAGAGAAGGAGTTAACACAAAGCTAGAGATTTGGAGAAAAGCTCTTGAAGCTAAAGGATTCAGGATAAGCAGAACTAAGACAGAGTACATGGAGTGTAAATTTAGTAATAGTAATAATGAAAGCAGAGGAGAAGTGAAGATTGAGAACCAAGAACTGCCTAAGAGTGAACATTTTCGTTATTTAGGGTCGATTATCACAACAGCGGGAGAGATTGATGCAGATGTAGCCCATAGGATTAAGGCGGGATGGTGTAAGTGGAGAAGTGCGCCTGGGGTTTTGTGCGATAAACGAATACCCACTAGACTAAAAGGTAAGTTTTATAGAACGGCTATTAGACCGGCTATGTTGTATGGGACAGAGTGTTGGGCAACCAAGAAACAACATGTAGATAAGATGAGTGTGGCTGAGATGAGGATGCTAAGGTGGATGTGTGGTAAGACTAGACAAGACAGGATTAGGAATGAGTGTATTCGGGAATGGGTAGGAGTAGCACCGATAGAAGATAAGTTGAGAGAGAATCGTTTGAGATGGTTTGGTCATATTCAACGGAGACCAACAGAGGTAGTAGTGAAGAAATGCGATGCTGTAACGGTAGATGGTAGTGTTAGGGGACGGGGTAGGCCTAGATTAACGTTGACTAGTATTATAAATAGAGATATGAATCTACTTAATTTGACTAATGAAATGGCCTTTGATAGGGCCGCGTGGAGAAGAAGGATTCATGTAGCCGACCCCATTTGATGGGACTTAAGGCTTGGTTTGGTTTGGTTTGATTATCTATCTTATTGATGTTTTAATATTAATTTTTATTTAATATGAAATTATTTATTACAAAACATTTATATTTAATTTAAATTTTTTACACCTATATGCAATATGTATGAATAATTCAAAAAGAATATTAAAGAAAAAAAATCAATACTTTACATATTTAATTTATATATTTTTTTCTTAATCCAATGACAACATATTTATATTTAATCTTTTAAATAAATTTTGTGGAATTCTAGTTTTGCATATTTTTATTTTCTAAATAAAAAAAAAATTAGAATCACTTTTAGTTTTATAATAATAATTTTCTTTCTAATTTAACTATTATTTTTAATATCAAAATGAGTGTTTATTTTACTATTTTAGAATTTAATATATATCATATAAAATCATTATATGATAATTATATTTTTATAGCACAATAGAACTAAAATTATCAAAATAAACAAATAATTTTATTAAATTTATTATATGTAGGTATTCAAATAACACTTTTATAAAACGATAAACCTAAGATTATTAAATTAAATAATTTAAATTTAAATTTAAATTTAAAATTTGTTTTATATTAAAATTAATATTATTTTCTTGTAACACATATCATAGTATAAAATATCATTACATTAATTAAAGTTAATTCTATTATGATTTTATGTCAACATCATATTTCTAGAAGTGATTTACATATACATATAGTGTCCAATTTGATATTGATTGATTAAAATAATAGAACTCAATATTTTTTTGTTAGGCTTTTAGAAGATAAATCGACAACCGTCAAATGATAAATAGTGTGGAATATTATCAAAGAATAATGATTTATCGAAAATAATTGTATATATTTAAGACACTTATTGATGTTTATTGAATAATTTCTAAATAAAAAATTTGAATTTATAGCATTATTGATAATGCACCTTCATGAGCTCTGCCAGAAAAGATATGCAAAAATAATTTTGGAATAAAAAATTGTGGGTATTATAATGTGTCACATAATTAATTAGAACTACTCTGGGATCTGAAATTATTCAAGTTATAGAGATTTTGTCAATGATTTCCTTTGACGACACTATTTATAATTTGAATTTATAATTATTTTTGTATCAATGTAAATAACTATTACGTTCGTACTGATATAAGGATAAATTCTATCTTTTAGTCAACATACCTTAAGCATTTTTCGTGTAATAAAATACTAAGTTTGGGGACTGACTAAATTAGTCAATTAGCCAAAAAGTTACTAAATTAGCCAAAAAGTCAACCACTCATACCAAAAAATCAAAGATTCTCTTTTCTCTCTACTTTTTGCACATCTTTTCGTAATTAGCTAAAAAGTCATCCCAAACATACAAGTTTTTTTTACCTACCTTTTTAGCCAAATAGCCAAAAAATTACTAAATTAACCTGTTCCCAAACGAGGCCTTAAATATTATCATATAAAAATATTATAATTGATCATAATCAAACACCACCACTTAAAGTATAATTAAATACCTAATGCATCACTTTAGACATAACCAAAAATATAAGAAATTAGCGAAGATCTTTTCGATTAATAACCAAAATAATACATCATGAGTTATAATTAAATCATAATTTGAATATTATAAAATTTTCCGCTGTTTTTATTTTTTTCAGAAAAAATACTTTGATATAATTGAAATTCGTGATTTTTGGCAAATTTAATTAATACAAATGAGAATATGATTTCAGATTGAGAATATATATATTTTTTAATTTTGAAAGAAATTATTTTTATCAATTTATTTTAAATAGGATCACACACGGTGACAACAATTATCATTAGTCATTAACAAATTCATTTATATTTAGGTTTTAATTATTTAAATTTTTTAAAAATAAAATATTAAGATTCAAAATTATTCAATTTAAAAATAAATTTCTGTGCATCATATACCAACTAGTTAATAGTACTATACATATATGACGTGCTAGTTAACTGCGATAGTTTTGAAAATTGAAAAAATTATTGATCGATTCTGAACAATTATAATCCTCACTAATTATAATTTATTATATTCTTTTATATTTTTTAACAACTCAACATAAATTTGTAAATTTTACCATTTTATTCATTATAGGGAAATTTAGCTATAAACCCCTTTACCTTTCTTTCATTGTTAAAAGGACTAAGAAAAAAAATTATATTTTCTAAACCCCTTCATAATTATAAAATCTTGCATAAAGGACAAAATTTATTATTTAAATATTTTTTCAGACTATTATACCCTCAACTAAATCTTCCTACCTTCTCCACCTACTCTCTCTCCACCTTCTTGGTCTCTATGACTCTGGCCAGCCAAAATCGAGTTCATCTAAGCCTAAGATTCATTCAATCTTTGACCTAGAACACTGACCTGGTTCAAGCAATCACAATCTAACTTGTGTATTTGAATTGAAGCTTAGTTTGAAGCTTTAATCTAATTTGCGTCTGTCAAGAAACCAAGGACTTCATCACGAAACTGATCCGATTCGACAATCAACCCGAATTCAAGCTTCTAGGACTCACGATTACGAACTGGAGTCCTTCGCGATCTGACCTTGGGTTCTCTCTTGTGACTCGTTGTTCTTTGAGTCAACTTCGATGAGAACTTTGGATTCCAAGTTCTAATTGGAATTACGATTTTAGTTTGCATCTGGCTTGAAGGTTGCAAACTCTAAGTTCGAACGACTTGCTGATCGACTTCGCTAATTGAATCGAAATCAGATTTGTGTTTGCTATCTTGAAGAGAAATTAGACTCAATTTGAAGCTTCTATTGCAATTTGAAGATCCATCGAGTTCGCAATGACCACGTGGAGAAGAGTGCTGGTGGAGTTATTTGATTATACATATTTTTTTAAACACAGATTTGAGTTTTGAATATATGTATATATATATATATATATATTTGTGTGTATGAGTGTTGTTGAACACATGTATTCTTTTCATTGAGATTTTGTGATTGTTGATCGAGTTTTAGAAGTTTTTCTTCTTAATTAGATATGTTGATTTGTTGATTAATTTGTTTTGTTTTTGTTTGTTTGTTTGTTTTTTTTTTTTATATTTATTTTTGTTGTTTTTTATCTAATTTCATTTGACAGAACCAGAGTAAAATTTTACTCTGATTCTATTGCTCTGTTTTTTGTTTGAGAGAATTAGAGTAAAATTTTACTCTGGTATTAGAATGACAGTAAAATTTTACTATCAAGAGGTGGTCATTGCCAAATACTTCAGCCGCCACAAACACTGCCTTCGCTTTTTTACTTTTGTGCAGAGTAACATTTTAATTTTAGTTTCAGAGTTTCATAGTTTACTCGTTTTTCACAGTACAATTTTACTTTTATACAGAATAAAATTTTACTTTTGTGTAGAGTCTAACATTTTACTAGTTTTTCAAAGTAAAATTTTACTTTTAGCTTCATAGTCTCACAGTTTACTCGTTTAGTTTAGTGTAACATTTTACTCTTATTCAGAGTAAAATTTTACTTTTGTACAGAGTAAAATTTTACTCTGAAATACACAGTGAAGATGGTTTAATAGAAGAGCTGATAGATATGGGGGTAATATAGTAAAAGAAACAAGTTTTAAAATATTAGGGGATTTTGAAAGTACTTATATAATCTTGTCCTTTTGAAAGACAAATTAGATAGTGAGGGGACTATCACTAAATCCCCCATTATAATATTATTAAAATATCAGTGTATTTTAAAATCAACCAATAACATCTCTCGGAGTTGGCCATGAGTTTTGAAATACAATGTGCGTTGTGGTTTTCTGAGTCATACACCAACAGAAAACTTTACGAGTCAGCGATTCGGTGAAGCATGTTCTCATCTATCCAGCTATAAGGATTGACCTCATCAAAAAAGCTATAAGGATTGACCAATAATAAAGTATTTAAAAAAATATAAAAAAGAATTAAAAACTTGGGTTCCAGTCCTATAATAGATGTTAGGCTGAAAGATTTTACTTGACATAAAAAATAGGGTAGTGTTATTTCAATTTAAAAATTAAATTAAAATTTTTAAATTTAATGATTAATTAATTAATTATTTTTATGTGTTATTTTTTTATATCTTTACTAATTATTAATTAATTATCTTACTTACAAATTATTAAATTTAAAAAATAAATAGAAAAGTTATATTTGTATATCATTTTAAAAATAATAATAGAGGATACCATTGTGGTTAATTTTTGAGTAACTTTGAGATGCTGTTTGGATAGTTTATAGTTTTTAATTGAAATGTCAAAAGGCCATTGCAAATTATTATATTTTATTATTTTATTATTTTATATATATTTTTATGAAACATAAATAAAATAATTAATTCTCAAACAGAGTCTCACTAACTCGAGTCATATATCTCACAAAAAGTTTAAAGCCTTGTTTGGTTTGTCTCTTAAGAGACAATTTTTGAGCAAAATAAAATTCAAAAATTTGTTTGGTTGAGTTTTTTTTTTTTTTTTTTAAAAAAAATAAAATCCCTTTTATCTCTATTATACATCAATCAATTACTTTTTTTTTTTCTTTCCTCTCTTTTTCTCACATCTTACACATCAATCAATTATTTTTTCTCTCACATTTATCTATTATAAAAAAAAAATTAAGAGTTGTCTCGAGAAGATGGTTAAAAACTAACTTTTTGAATTTTATTGAAAAAATGTGTAAAAAATATAAGAGATCATATTACCTAAAATAGGTTAAAAGCTGAAAGATAACTTCTAACCATCTTCCCAAAATAGTTCTAAATCACCCAAAATTGTAAAATTATTTTCAAAATATACAACCAAACAAATTTTTAAATTTTGTAAAATCTTTTGAAAAAATTATTTTTTAAAATTTTTTCACAAATACAAACTAAACATGGCCTAAGATTGGTTTTTAAACGTAGCAAAAAAAAAAAATAGGACCATATGAGTGTTCAAGATTGTTTCTTTTTTAATAAAAAAAAAATGCAAAATGTTTCGTGCCCAATAAAATACTTAGGTACTCTTTGACAACATTTGTTGTTTTGCTTATATTTATTTTTAATTTTTTTTTAAAAAATGTATATAAAACTCATTTAATGTTTATTTTCGTTTACAAAAAATTGACCTAAGGTCCCTCCTCTACTTTTGATAGGAGGAAAGGTCCAAAATAATATATTTTAATGGCTAAGGGCCATGAAATTTATTTTAGGTTATAAAGTACCTAAATTACCCTTCCTTTATAACATAAATTTGTTTGAATATAATATTGTTGACTTAACTGATAGATTTCGGAAACCGAATTCGCAGGGGAGATTTCGTCGGAGTTTTCGTCGGAGATTTCAGTGGAGATTTCACGGTGGAGATTTCGTCGAGATTTCAGTGGAGTTTGACGAGAAAGATTGCTACGATCGTGTGGATTTCGTCGGAGATTTCGTCGGAGTTTTGATTCTTTGTTTTTAAATCAATTTCAAGGAGTGTTGACAGTGTATTGATCGCGTAGGTTTTTGAGTGGAGTTGAATCAGGTTTGTTTTCAATTTTAGATTTCACATGGATTTTGACTTTTGTTTTGAATTTTTGCTTCGAGAGAGGCCAGGTTTATAGAGTTGATTTTTATTTTTGGAATTAATTTTTCATTCTTTTGTTTTTTGATCAATTTGAAATAGTGTTGACAGTGTAGTTGATTTTGATGTTTAGTATTTATTTTTCGTGCTCTGTTTTTATCAACATGCTGATGAATGATAAGTTTTGTTCTATGTTTTTTCAAACCAGAGATTTGATTTTCTGCACTTTTGTTTGTGTAGTCCAGAGAAAATTATAAGTGCATATGGACATATTATTAAAAGTTTCTAATGGAGATAGAATATGAGAAAGTGAATTAAGTTCATAAATTTGTGCAATAAAGTGAATATGAGATAGTATATAGTTTGTAAATTTCTCTGGCTTTTTCTATGAGTGCAATATCAGTGTAAAGTGCATATATAAGGTGTATATGATTTTTTTCTATGATTGTGTTTAATAGTTAGCAGTAAATTTCTCTTTGTTTCATT